>VMBQ01001816.1:155956-173217 GCA_007657795.1 Dreissena rostriformis | reverse complement strand
GCAAATTTTCGCGTTTGTTATGATATTTTTGAGGAAATAGTAATACTGACCATTTACAATGCTCTTAAATATCCATTATATGCATCTTTTGACGATTTGAAAACCTCAAAATCATAAAGCGTCGTTCGACGCGAAACGATTGAATAATTTGGAAAGTTCTGTTATTGTCGCTATATTTTGTAAAACTACGAGGATTGCTTATATATGGTATAAAATACGGCTATCGTACATACTTGTCATGATGGCCGAGCGGTCTAATTGGTTTTTACTCCAGGACCCCGATGGTCACTGGTTCGAGCCCTGATGAGGTTTACTTTTTTTTTTCCCTTTTTAAATTGTATTCTTGTTTTTTAACTGCAGATTTTTAGGTCAAATGTTTGAATTTATCAATATAGAGCATTTAATGACATGCTTCAATACATGCCAAAATCTAGTGGACAGTCCCTTTAAGTACATTAAAATCCCCATTGGAGTTTAAAGTTGACGGTCCAGATTTAACAATGTCATTAGTTTTCGTTTCCAAGAATTAGAATATTGAGATTGTCTTAAGGCACTCAATTTCCCATCTTTGCCGAAAAATGGCATCATTATTACTACATGTTGATTGATAGCATCACGCAACCAATTTCTGTCTAAAGGGACGCAAGTCTGCGTGAACAATAAAGACGGTTAAAGGGAGGTAATTGTTGGTGATATCAGACGTTGGCCTATTGCTAGCAATGTTTAGCTTTGTTGAACATTTCAGCAACATTGTTGAGACTATTATTTGTGGATTTACATTTATAAATTATACGTACATGATGATGCCAATGATGATGGTGGTGGTGGTGGTGCTGCTGCTGCTGATGATGAAGATGATGATGATAATGATGAATTTTTAAAATAAAACGCTTGCCTTCATCGAACACCGGCGACTCTTTGGAAGCAAAATAAAACGCGCTTCCAGTTGACCATACCGCGCTACCAATTAACCATTTCGCGCTAATAACGGACCATTCCGAGCTACCAATTAACCATTCCGCGCTAATAACGGAGCATTCCGAGCTACCAATTAACCATTCCGCGCTAATAACGGACCATACCGCGCTACCAATTAACCATTCCGCGCTACATATTGACCATACCGCGCTACCAATTAACCATTCCACGCTAATAACGGACCATTCCGAGCTACCAATTAACCATTCCACGCTAATAACGGATCATACCGCGCTACCAATTAACCATTCCGCGCTAATAACGGACCATTCCGAGCAACCAATTAACCATTCCACGCTACCAATGAACTTTTCTGAGCTGCCAATGAACCATTTCGCGCTAATAATGGGCCATTTCGCGCTAATAATGGACATTTCCGGGCTACCAATTGACCATTCCGTGCTAATAACGGACCATTCCGAGCAACAAATAACAATTCCACGCTACCAATGAACTTTTCTGAGCTACCAATGAACCATTTCGCGCAAATAATGGACCATTTCGCGCTACAAATTGACCATTCCGCGCTACCAATGAACTATTCTGAGCTACCAATGAAACATTTCGCGCTAATAATGGGCCATTTCGCGCTAATAATGGGCCATTTCGCGCTAATAATGGACATTTCCGGGTTACCCATTGACCATTTCGCACTAATAATTAACCATTCCGGGCGGTCAATTGCTTATTCCGTGCTACCAATGAACTATTCCGCGCTACCAATGGACCATTCCGCGCTACCAATGAACTATTCCGCGCTACCAATGGACCATTCCGCGCTACCTATGAACTATTACGCGCTACCAATGAACAATTTCGCGTTAATAATGGGCCATTTTTCGCTAATAATGGACCATTCCGGGCTACCAAATGACCATTCCGCGCTAATATTGGACATTTCCGGGCTATCAATTGTTATTCCGGGCTACCATTTGACCCTTTCGCGATAATAATGGACCATTCCGCGCTAATAATGGAACATTCCGCGATAATAATGGACCATTCCCTTTGATTTGATTGCAGCCATTCAAGCTGGCCACGAGATGATAACGCGGTTTCAATTCATTAAAATCACCAACGACCAATCAATCTCAAATCTGTAACTGGCCGTTAACTTTTTGAGCAACTGTGTCCTGACCTAAGAATGATTATTCAGAGCTACCAATTGACCATTCCGGGCAACCATTTGACCCTTTTGCGCTAATAATGGACCATTCCGCGCTAATAATTTACTCTTCCGCGCTAACAATGGACCATTCCGGGCTATCAATTAATAATTCCGCGCTACCAATTAACAATAACCGCGCTACCAAATTGACCTTTTCGCGCTAATAATGGACCATTTCTCGCTAACAATGGACCATTCCGCGCTTCAAATTGACTATTCCGCGCTACCAATGAACTATTCCGTGCTTTCAATGAACTATTCCGCGCTACCAATTGACCATTTCCGCGCTACCAATGAACTTTTACACGCTACCAATGGACCATTCCGCGCTACCAATGAACTTTTACGCGCTACCAATGAACAATTTCGCGTTAATAATGGGCCATTTCGCACTAACAATGGACCATTCCGGGCTACGAATTGATTATTCAGAGCTACCAATTGACCATTCCGGGCAACCATTTGACCCTTTTGCGCTAATAATGCACTTTATATTGTGTGTTTGTTCACAATATGCGATCAGTGTCGACCGCAGACCCATGGAATGCCGTTTTAATAAAATATGTTAATAACAAGGAAACTTATTCTACCGGTAGGTAAAATGTTGTTGATGCAATTCGTGTTATAAGTAATAATGTTTCATGCAAGTTTAAGATTTACAACTTTACAACTTGTTAAAACATGGTATTCTATAAAACGTCCTAATTATATCATGATTTCCATTATTTGGTCTAGTACGTTTTTTTTGTTTGTTTCTACGACTTGATAAAAGTTTAATGCAGTGACTATTTTATCTTTGCATTATTTTATAAATTGAAGTGAACGGGTCACGGATTGGATAACTGACATGTCATAGATAAAAAATAAAGTTCATGCATTACATTAAAGACATCTATTTAAAATATAAGTTCCTTGATCGATAATTATAGATCAAAATCGATTAAACAATAAAGTGTTTGAGACGCTGAAAATGTTTTTTTTTTCGAAAATATATGTATTTCTTAAAAAAATATCGTTCTGGGAAAACTTGGCATACTGCATATGCGTAAAGTGTCGTCCAAGATTATCTGTGCAGTCCGCATAGGCTAATCAGGAACGACTCTTTCCGCCTAAACTGGATTTTTGCTCAAAAGAGACTTCTTTTAAACGAAAAATACCTTAACAGCGGAAAGTTTCTCGGACTACACAGGCTAATTTGAGACGACACTTTTCGAACAAGCATTAAGTCCCGTTTTCCCAGAGCGCGGATATATATGTATAGCGTTTTAAATACGCTTTCAAGTGTTTAATCTCAACGCTCTAGTGGTAGCACATTAGCTTTGCCTTCAAAATTTCCCGAATCCTAGTGAAAGCATTTTTTTTATTAAACATTGTGTCTTGCTTTTCATAGCAATGGAAAATTATTCAAAATATCATAAATTGGACAGTGAAAACAACATTTTTGTATTATGGTGTTAAACGTAGTTTCGTTGTTTTGATTTTAATTTTCGACGTTTAAAATACATAATTAAAACTTAAATATAAATTATGTTATCTTAAAAAGTGACTGGGAACGAGATTTTGACCAGAAAAAGACGCGAAGTTGTTACTACCGATTAGCATACTTTGTCAACTCATTGTGTTACGATAAACAATAGCTTTATATTGAAGTATAACCTAAACCGTTCTACGAAATTTGCGAAAGGATTACATTCCGTTTTCCTTAATTCTTTAATGGTGTAAATTAACGTAAGTATAACAATCAAAACAACAGGGAACAGATCAGAATGGTCAATTTTCGGATAAACTTCCTGCTATTAGTCAATGTAGGTTTTTAATAGATTTTCAATTGTTTTGCTTCGACAAATTGCAAAGTTTGTATGTGGGGTTAAAATTTCATGTACACTAAATGTATTTAATATCATGATGTGTGTACGAACCGTTTTGGCTCTCACAGTAACGATTGAAGACAATAGTTATGTCTGTTTCCCCCGAAAGTTGTCAAAATCTAAAACGTTTCTCAATTTATCATTTGATATTGGACGTTTTTACTAAGGTATTACGGTATTTACATTTCGTTGATAAAATTAAGAGCATATTAAACCAGTCCTTCCCAAAATTATAATTTAATGGCGGCCAGGAGGTCCTATAATCATGCAGGCTTTGCCGGCCCAGACTGATCATTTCTGGCCCAAAAAAGAAATATGTAGAAGAAAGACAGAAATGAGATTTTTTCACAATATTTTAATATTGTTGTAATAATTATAATACATATCCGATCTACACTTGTATATCAATAAAATAAACATTATTTGTCATTCACTACGTAATAGTAATCATGCATTTTTTCATGTTGATTGTCCAAGATATTTTTCCTTTTAACTCCTGTTTTGGTGTCGACAGTTCGCGGGAAGGTAACAATGACCTTTGTTTATGCACTGCTTGCTTGCGAATTAATCGGATAAAACGGGAACCAAAACGCACGTGGTTGTTAATTTTGATACTCTCTCCATTTTCGAAATTTACTCATATAATGATGACGTAGAGTGTTATTCGCTTTGACAACGCAGCAAAAATCTTCGGATACCGTATAAACACTTACAACCAGAGGTCCAGATAAGATGCGTATTTACGTAAAATACGCATGAAAAAAAAAGAAAAAGAAAATACGCACGACTTAAAATTTTGTTGAGTAAAAAAACTCCTTGCTAAATTCGGATAACGCATCGTGTGCAATTTCAATGCGTATTAGCCGTTTATACATGCATATAATAAACATGACTGGTTCCCGTCATTGCGTCCACACCGGTAAAAAGGTAGTGACATCACCATCTATGTACAGAATGTGGTTCCCGACCTAATTTACTCCTCAGTCAGAACGGTATCATTTCATTTTGGCCCACGATAAAGGCCGATGTTGACACAACGGGCACTCCGCTGCATTGTTGAGAATCGATATACGCTTATGGTGAAAACATTTGACATCACATTCGATAAAACCCGAATCGCCCAACTTGAAGCATAGAATTTTTGCTATCAGTTCATCTCTTGTGTGGCACTATGGAAAAACCTTTTTCCTTCAAGCACTTTTTAAATGGCAGCCGAAATACATATATATAATAAACAAGTTTTACGAATACCACCCGCTTACCATTCAGATAACGTGACTAAGCACATGTTTAAACTGTTAGATATATTGAAATCCGCTTTGCAATCAATGAATCCACTTGAATCATAATGTAATGCGAAAACTTGCTGCTTGCTTGTTTTTCATATGACCGTCACGATATGTGCCGTCCTGACCGGCAGTCTCTGTCCCGAAAGCCCTTTTCTATTTGTGATGTGTGCCGCAGCGTCTGCATGTGTTTGTGTTTTATTGCCATGTAAATAAAACAAAAATTAATGGCGAGCCAGTTATAAATGGTCGATTTCTATTAAGTCGACTTCGTCAGTAGTAACACCAAACAAAAAATGTACTCCCTATTATTGACAGTATATTAAATAAAACAAAAGTGATTGCTTTATTGTGTACAAGACTGCTTGTAATAGCAAGTTAACACTACATGTACAATTTATTATTAATTCTGATCCTTTGAAAACAAATACTCCTTAAAATTATCGGATTTTGATTTTTACTCATCAATTAAAAAAATCATGAGTGAAATACCCCTCGGCTGAAAAAATTATCTGGAGCTCTGCCTACAACGTAACGTCATTCAAAAAATGAAACCAATGAAAACACGTTTTACATTATCGGAGTATTCATTAATAATTCGATAAAATCTTACTTATGCATTGATACTTGTCTGAAAATAGCTAATGGAATTCCAAATTGCGCTATAATTTTATTACCGGACACGAGGTCCTGCAAAAGTAGGTCTACTCATTTCCTGATTTTGCAATTTATTATCGGAAAAATCCGAGGACAGACGGTATTTGGGAAGGACTGTATTAAACCCTCAAAGTATTCTAATATCACTTTTCCATGTTATGTAGTTTAAGATGACTTTTGGTCGGTTAATAGCCCACAGACTGTGAACGGAATAGGGTTGTAAAACTTGTCAAATTTGTGTTGCGAATCTTTGTGCAACACCCCAAATGTCATAATGTGGACGTTAAAAACATGTGACGAATTACTTAAAAAAAAAAGAAAAGATAATAAGTTCAATGAAGTTACTTTTTTTTCGTGGCGCCTCGTTACATTGTATATAAAGTTATAATTCATAAAGTTAAATATATTTTAAAATTAATTATTATCGGAAATAATAGAATATTAAACGTCGCAAATAAATCTGTTTTTAGCCTTCTCGGCGACGAATTAATTCATGTAGAATTATTACTTAAGTTAATTTGAAATAAATAAATGATCTGACATGCGTTGCCATATCATACCATATTTTATTAGACGAGTTCAGGAATTTTGTTTGTTAGTAAGCGAGCCTTCGGCGAAATCTAAAAGTTGTTTACTATCGTGACGTCATTTCATGTTAACGACGTCATTTCACCAAAATAAAGCCATGCGATTGGTTAGTTATTGATTCTGTAGCCAATGAAAACGCTTTAAAATGTTGTATTACACATGTGTAATATAAAAAATATATGTAATGGTTATATGACATGGGAAACAAGGTATAGCATGTGATAATAATTCATAATAACAAAGAACAAGTTAACCGATTAACGTTTTGTCTTCTGTGTTACCCGAAGTAATTGCGCCGCTACTTTTTAAAGTGTAAATAGATACAATATATAACGAGCAATAGTGTTAATTTGAAAAGCAACAACAACGGTCTTTTAATAAGATCCATATTTTTAATTATATACATCGCATGCAGATGAACTCGGATGATCTGCTTATAAATGTTCAGCATTAAGGGCACGCATACAGTTGCTATCGTTGCACCCGGACCTCGACACAACAAAACGCATACGATTATTATTATCCACACTACCAAAGTCCAGGTGATCAAAATCACTGATACATGATTATTTGTGCGAAAGATACACAGATACTGTGGATGTAGTCGCATTGTTGTACGGGAGAAGACTATATTGATTATTGGTCCGCAATTAACAACCAAGTACCAGATGCCTTGATGTACGGTTTATACACTTGGAAATGTAATATTGGCAACAACATGTGCGAAATAATGTGCATACAACTTGGGTAGAATTGCATATTCTTTAATATCAAAGTATTACTATTTTTGCCATAGTAGTGATTTTAAAACCATGTAAGACTTATATACTTAAACAAATCAGCAAGCTTTCGTCTTCGCGACCTACGCGCTACTGTTTTGGTCGCGGGCGCGATTATTCCCGATATCGTCTGCTTCAGTAGCATCGATCGGGAAATTCTGCCTCGCTTTCAAAACGAGGGTGATTTATGCACAGCTGTACTTCCCTTTGGAAACGAATATATGAATTGGTAACAGCAGAAATACATTAACTGGAAATTAAATGCCCTCGCTTTTGTGATACTTTTCAATGTGAACATCCCATTTCTTTAGATACCGGAATACTATAATGGCCAGGAAAAGAGTATGAGTGCAATAAACGTGGAATAGTTTTGTTAGTGATGTTATACGCCGGGTATTCTTAACCCCATGGAAAATAGTGCTCACGGAAGAGATCGTGTACGGATAACTACGAAAGTTGTCGGTAAGTAGTTCAGCTTAATCATACATAGCATTGTTTCATTTTCGTTCTGAACGTTGCATGATAAGGTAAAACGATGAATTTACTAGATTTGTTTTACAAAAGTGAAATCACGAGTTATATGCTTGGAACGGAAAATCAATACACCGTGTGCGGAAACCTGGGATTGCCTGGAAGGATTTTCTGTTGGCAAAGCGGATTTCTCATTTATGAATGAACGCATTTCTTTTGTTCTGCGATTATGTATGAAAGTGACACAAAGTCAGTAATTCAACGTAGACAACATCCCAGTGTTTGGTAGAGTTAGCTATCTGGGTTAGTTATGTTGCTGAAGTCGAGTTGGGGGGTTAATTTTAATAACCCAGCGTCTCGTTCGCCTAAGCGCTTGCCTAGGTTTTCCCAAAACAGATCGCGAGCAGATTAAAGCGTATGTATGTACATAGGTGATTATCAATGTCTGCTACCGTAAACCCGATTAGAAATCGGACAATAAATCACGACAGAACATCACAGAAACGGGCCTATCATATTCATTTTGTAAATAACAGATCCGGTAGGAATTTCGAACAGACAGGCCACCGATATCTAGGTAAGACATTCCAAATATACCCACTGGGGCATAACAACACAGCCATAGGGCGGAGGCTCTATGTCAGGGAATGCAACGTGCGATATGAAGGATTCATATCAATAATCAAAGTAGAACATCTGTTGTTTTTTGTAGACCAACGATATTGCACTTGTTCTCACGAAGAAACAAAGCAGTTTAAAGGGACTGGGTTTTGTTAAAAAGAATAGTTTAACGAGGGGATCTTTTATTTCTCGATATGAACAGCTGCGTCGATCAATCAACGTAAATTGAGCTGCGTTCTGGGAAAACGGGGCTTAATGCATTGCTTTAAGTGTCCGCTCTTCGCTTTTATGGTATTTTTTGTTTAAGGGAAGTCTCTTCTTTGCGAAAATCAAGTTTTTCCGTAAAGATTCGTCCCTGATTAGCCTTAGCGGACTTTACTGGCTAATCTGGGAAGACACTTAACGCACATGCATTAAGCCCCGCTTTTCCAGAGCGAGGCTCATTTTATAATTGTTGAACGATAAGCACATGTTTGATTGATAATTATAAGTGTTGGCGATGATTTCAACTTATTAATTACTCTTGATTGTGTTGATTGTGGTTTTATTTAATTTGGCAATATCAATGACCCGAACAATCATTATTACGATGTTTATAAGGTGACGAGGGATATGATTGATGTTATAAAACGAAATAATCCATGGAAATGTACTGCTTCAGACATTAATCAGGGAGTCTATGAAACATATTTAAGCCTTAGTCTGGGAAAGGCCTATAAGATGAGCTGAAAGAATCGTCCCAGATTAGCCTGCGAAGCCCGCACAAGCTGATCAGGGACAACTGTTTCCGTTGTTGTTAAATTGTTTGTTGTAAGGAAGTTTCTGATTCACGAAAACCCGGTTTTTGCGGAAATCTGTCGTCTGAGATTAACCTTTGCGGACTGCACAAACTAACCTGGGACGATATTTAACGCTCATGCATACGCTCGGTTGGCTAAGAGACCAACTCAAATCTTAAACTGGGTGTGAAATTTAAAGGTAGACAATTTTTTTTTCTTGTTTCATCAAGTCTCAATCCTAGGGGGCAGTCTTTAATCTTTCAGAAAGATCGGAATGGCAAGTAATGCATCAAAGAGAAAAATAACTCTTTAGCAAGAGCACATTATACTACTATTAGTTTGATGAATTTAATGTTTGACAGAAATTATTTCATCAGTCGAGCTCTCTTTCGCCAAAAAAAGGTACACCAAAATATATATCGTTTCGTCAGTCAATAGATATTCATAACACATTTTGCACTGTGTCACCGTTTACCGACAATGAATTAAGTTTAAACTTCTAATAAAGGGTTATTTAATTTTGATCAGCTCGAAAGGGCAGTTGGATGGACCAAGAAGATGCCGTGAACAACGCCTACTTAAATTTATTCCGTTTTTGTTCTTTTCTTTAATTGTTCTTTTCTTTAATATTAACAAGGTGATACTGCTTTATTATTTTTCATTGCAATCGGATACATGAGGTTTAGCGTGTATTTAGTATTGACATTTAGTTTGCGTTCTTTGCATTCTATTTTTGAAATGGTAGCATTTACAAAATGAAAGGTTCAATTTGAATCGTATTAATATGATAAATTGTAATAATAATAATTATTAAGATCTTTTACTTAAGTTGAAAGGTTTATTTCTATGACTTAACGTTTGTGTATTTTTCTATCTATCGATTTAACTTTGCGGAAGGACATATCATAGCATTTATATTCAGCATTGTGGCCATGGAAACGGCTATTGGAGTGTCACAAATTATTAATATTACATTTCTGCATACAATCAGATCATAAATATGGTATGCACTAGGCAAAGGCTCCAGTGTATAATACATAATAATTTTCTGTTCTTTGATCTCTTTGAAAAAGTGTATACAAAGACGTCATGTCTCACTCTTTACCATGGCAACCAACCTAATATGCGTGTTTTTAATCTTCATGTCAATTTTTACACGTCTCATAATGAAGCATAATGGATACATATATACATACATTTATACTTGATGGATATATACACATGTATATACATACATTTATACTTGATTTAATTAAACCATGCCATGAATTTACACACATGTATCGTGTTGCAACCATAATAAAACGATACGAATAACTTGTTTTCCTATATTTAATAGATTGTCATTGAATATAAATTTAATAAATGTTGTTACCGGGCATATTTCAACCTTTTGTGAACGCAGCCCTTCGAACATATTTGCAATTTTCGATACTATTCGAGCTATTTTTAAACACTTGAATACCATGCATTTCGCACCTAAGGTAATAATATGTGTCGTGTTCTGAGAAAACTGGGCAAAATGCTTGTGCGTAAATTGTCATCCCACATTAGCCTGTGCAGTCCGGACAGGCTTACCAGGGACGACAATTTCCGCTTTTATGGAATTTTTCGTTTAAATTATGTCTCTTCTTAGCGAAAATCCAGTTCAGGCGGGAAGTGTCGTCCCTGATTAGCCTGTGCGGACTGTACAGGCTAATCTGGGATGACACTTTACGCACAAAAGGTTGAAATATGCCCGGTTACAACATTTTTCGTTAAAACAAACTTTTGACTATCCATTTACGAATGTATACAAAAAAATGAATGCGCTCGTAACTGAATGAATCCATTTATGCCTAGTGGACTCTCCCATCCTTCGAAATTGGATCAATTTATTTCCAAAATTAGGGATGTCCGGTATATTTATTTCTATATTTAGAATATTTCTTACAGATTTTTTTTTTCTTTAAGCAAACAGCGCAGACCCTGATGAGACGCCGCAATATGCGGCGTCTCATCTGGGTCTACGCTGTTTGGCAAGGCCTTTTTTCTAGACGCTAGGCATAAATGGGGTAATAAGTTCGCCGTGTTTCAAACAATGGGTGTCAAATACATGAACAATATATTTTTCTTTATTTAACATTACGAAACAACATATATAATGGAATATTACTAAAAGGTAGCTAAATATCAAGCGGTTTTTTACGTTATTTTAAGTTGATGGACATAGTTGCATACAATGAACATTTTGTTGTAGATAAACATAAGTGAATGTATACATATCTTAAACACAAGTAATTATGTCCAAGGTTTTGGAACTAGCTAGGGCCTCATTTTTTTGCTTGTTATTTTACCGTTGATTCTTGATTTCCGTGGTCGAACCAAGCCTCACTGAATTGTTCATGTACGGGAGAGATTGTCACGCAAGCTTGTGAACTGATCAGCCACATGGCTTTTGCCATGTAACTCTGACGCACATTAACCCATTTATGCCTATTGGACTCTCCCATCCTTTTTAATTGGATCAATTTATTCCCAAAATTAGGGATGTCTAGTATATTCATTTCTATATTTAGAATATTTCTCACAGAAATTTCTTTAAGCAAACAGCGTAGACCCTGATTAGACGCCGCATCATGCGGCGTCTCATTTGGGTCTACGCTGTTTGCCAAGGTCTTTTTTCTAGACGCTAGGCATAAATGTGTAAAGTTCTAACAACACACATTCGATAGTATGATTGGTCAGCATCAATAACTCTACGATGATCAAGACTACAAGCAAAACGACGTAATCCACCCTTGGTACAATATGTACTTAATTCAAGGATATCGAAGTATATACGAAGTCGTAAACGACCTTTCTTTTATATTAGCCTCGCTCTGTGAAGAGTGGGATAAATGTATGTGCGTTCGGTGTCGTCCCAGATTAGCATGTGCAGACCGCATAGGCTTATCAGGGACGACACTTTCCGCTTTTAGGGTAGTTTTCAATTAAAGAAAGTCTCTTCTTAGCGAAAATCCAGATAAGGCGGAAAGTGTCGTCCCTGATCAGCCTGTGCTGACTGCACAAGCTAATCTGGGACACCACTTTACGCACACTTGCTGATGTACTTAAGTACAATTACGGATGTGCTTTAGTACAATTACAGATGTACTTTAGAACAATTACTGGCGTACTTTAGAATGTGACTACACAATACGATTCTCAATTACATTGTCATATCCAGTTACGTTGTTGGAAAATATGAAAACGTGTTTACAAACGCCAACTCATTACCCAGTGAGTCTGAATCAATAGTGTCGCGTTCTGAGAAATCTGGGCATAATGCATGTGCGTAAAGTGTCGTCCCAGATTAGCCTGTGCAATCCGCACAGGCTAATCAGGAACGACACTTTCCGCTTTAATGACATGTTTTGTTTAAATGAAGTCTCTTCTGAGCAAAAATCCAATTTAGGCGGAAAGTGTCGTCCCTGATTAGCCTGTACGGACTGCACAGGCTAATCTGGGACGATACTTTACGCACATGCATTTTGCCAAGTTTTCTCAGAACGCGACACATTTATTTTAGCTCGATTGCATCTCAAAGCCTTAGGCTTACAGAAACGCTCTCGAGTCTGTTTCCTGGGACTAGAACCAGTACTTGGTGTCTTTGGGGGAGATCGAAGGAACGCTCCAGTGGGGTTCAAATCCGTGACCTCCCGATCGCTAGGCGGACTCTGTTTGAATTATAGAGAGCCTGCGAGAGGCTTGACTTTGCAAATAGTGTAAACACAGTACATGTATTGAACACACATTTTTTTTTTGCAAAGATGTTATTTAACGTATTGAAGTTGATGACATACGACGATCGTGTGCATTAAAAAAGTAGGGCGGGGTAAGGGTTTATGCGAATTGTCGGCTTCTTCTCGGCACGGTTTTTGAACGGAGTTTCATTTACAGCACGCGGCTGCCATCTACTCGACGCCATCAATAACTTGTAGAATCAAATCTCATCAAACATAACCTTACTTTCACTGACATACACATAGTTTCTCGCCAATAGCAATTAACACTCTAAACAATATGACGTATACAATCGTATCATCATCAGAGGTGTGATACATATGACGTATGATAAAGAGAAAATTTGTTAGATTCGGTGGTATATCGATTTTATTTCACGAGTGATCATAGAAAATATATTGTTTCTATGATCGAGAGTTAATTAAAATCGATATTCCAACGAATCCAACAATTTTTCTTTTTATTTTATGCTTTTTTTTCACCGTCTATTTACATTGCAAAGAGTTTAACTGGAGAATTTCGCTGGAATAATGACGTCATTTCGTAAAAAATACCAGTTGTTAATACCTTTTTTAAATACCATTTTTATTTCACTGATATTTTTCTATAAACCACCGGAAAGAATATAATAAAAATTGATCTTCACAGACCTGTGAAGAAAATGCGTCAAAAGTAAAAATCGAGCATGACATTCACAGCGAAATACCAAAAAAATAACGTGTCATAGTAGGTAGCAAGGCTTTTTGTTCTTAGCACGTACTGAATGACGTGTGATTTCTCGGCCTTTCACCTCGCTGTTGCCGATATGAGTTCCAGTTTGCTTCGATGAAATGTTGACGTATGTATAATTTGATCGTGTTGGCGATCGTAGGTATTCTGATATTACGTTTCACAGTTCAGTTCAATATTAATAACAGCTGTCTGCCAGCTATCATATATGGCCTGCAATTCATCTTTGGCAAGAAGACATCAGCCGTAGCTGACATGTATTCATCTCCATCAACTCGATATCATTTGAAACTATCAGATCATCGGCAACAAGCTATCATGGTTAACCATAGTGTCAGATACAATTAGTGAGAGCTTCTTTGAACAACGAAGCCGAGGATCGCGAGTTCAAAATTCGGCACTGGCTGTCCGGTTGTTGCACTGGTTGTTACACACGCTTCTCACCTAGGCGATCCGGGTTCAATCCCCGCTGCCTTAGCATACAATTTTGGTGAGTGGCAACTATACTGGAGAGGTGGTGGGGTTTCCTCCGGGTACTCCGGCTCCCCCCAAACCACAAGACCACAACACAATGGAATGCCTGTCTATTAAAATGAAATAACTGAAAATCGCAGAAATAATTCTCGATGAGTCCGAACTTCCGTGTGTCTAGTAAGTTGTGTCGCGTTCTGAGAAAACTGGGCATAATGCATGAGCGTAAAGTGTCGTCCCAGATTAGCCTGTGCAGTCCGTACAGGCTAATCCGGGACGACAGTTTCCGCCTAAACTGGATTTTCGCTAAGAAGAGAGATTATTCAAACGAAACATTCCATAAAAGCGGAAATTGTCGTCCCTGATTAGCCTGTGCTGACTGCACAGGCTAATATGGGATGGCAATTTACGCACAAGCATTATGCCCAGTTTTCTCAGAACACGACACAGTTATTAGGCAGGAGTGCTCGGATACACTCCGGGTCCTCACGTTATGCAGCGGTCATGTAACCCCCGTCGGGATTGGTCTTGAAATAATGTAGACGGTTATTTCCCTCAACATCTGAACAAAGCAGGGCAGTTGGCAGGTACTGACATCAGTTTGTGCACTAAGTAGATTAGTAGCAGTAAATCAGCTTACCCAGAAATATTAACACCAGTATCAACTAGTTGTAATCGCTGACCTTTCGTCAACAACAAGTAATCATCATAAAAATTGAAAAAAGTACCTCTTTTAATCAGGTAACTTTGTTGCAGTTATCGTCACGATCCATTTATCCCGATCAACTACTTGTAGATATTCATTATTAGCAATTAGATATTACCATGCCAATTTATTTAAAGCAACATAATATCATTGGTGACCATTCATCACTAGCACGTAGACAGTAACGCTTACCTTTCCTCACCGACAACAACCGCTAAAACGTATACACTACATCAATTATCAATAGAACGCCAGTCGGCATGATTAAATTATTAGTTATCAATGTTAACTATTAAAGACCAGCAACTAGTATCATCGCATATAATTAAATCCAAAAACAACTTATCATCGCTAACCGTTAAAGCACAGCAACAAGTTGTCATCGGTAACCATGAAAGCACATCAACAAGTTGTCATCGCTAACCATGAACGCACAGCAACAAGTTGTCATCGCTTACCATAAAAGCACAACAAAAAGTTGTCATCGCTAACCATGATAGCACACCAACAAGTTGTCATCGCTAACCATGAAAGCACAGCAACAAGTTGTCATCGGTAACCATGAAAGCACATCAACAAGTTGTCATCGCTAACACTGAAAGCACAACAACAAGTTGTCATCGCTAACCATTAAACACTAGCAACACGTTGTCATCGCTAACTATGAAAGCACAGAAACAAGTTGTAATTGCTTACAATGAAAGCACAGCAACAAGTTGTCATCGCTTTCCATGAAAGCACAGGAACAAGTTGTCATCGCTAACCATTAAACACTAGCAACAAGTTGTCATCGCTAACCATGAAAGCACAGCAACAAGTTGTCAGCGCTAACCATGAAAGCACAGCAACAAGTTGTCATCACTTACCATTTAACACTGGCAGCAAGTTATCGTCGCTAACCATTTAACACTATTAAACATTTAATACTAGCAACACGTAATGATTTTGTATGTTTACCTGCAGCTTTGTATTTTCGTTAACCATCGAAGCCATGTACAAGCTTTACACAAGCAGCAAATATGTATAAACATTTACCCTTGCTATAAATAAACAAGTTATCATCAGTATCAAGTCATTAATTTGTAATCAGTCATGGCCTTAAACTGGGTATTCTATTGGCGCCTCTATCAAGAGAAGCAATTACATATTCGATAGCTGCAAGAAACAGTTGTTCATGCTACGAACATATCAACAATGTTAACCGACAGAAAGAACAATAAAGATTATAGACCAAATAGTTTATATTTTGATTCAGTTGATAGCAAAACGTGGTTTCTGGGATAAAATCTCTTATGCAGATTTCCTCATTTGATGTTTTAAATTGTGTAATAAACAAGATTTATTTTGATGTAATTTTGAGTTGTAATGATAATTCAGGTCGAAAGCAATAGTATTTTGATATCTTCTAAATTTAAGTAGCGCAGATGCATGTAATCTAATGATATATAGATGCTGAAGTTCTGTTCGTTTTAAATTCTTGGTTTTTGTTTGCATGTTAATTTACCTGTTTGAAAGAAAGGTGTAAGGTTCAATATTACAACGATGCATCTATAAACTGCGTTTAACAAGAAAAAAAAAAATCAAAAAAACCTTTACATAAATCGCTTCTAATGGACACCTTACCGAACAAAATACAACACTGGCACATTGAAATAGGTAACAAAAAATAACGATGTTGTACTTCTTGACTCTCGTTCTGGGAAAACATGGCTTAAGGCATGTTCGTAAAGTGTCGTCCAAGAGTAGCCTGTGCTTATTAGGTTAAACTGGGACGACCCTTTCCGCTTGTAAGGTATCTTTCATTTAAATGAAGTATTTTCTGAGTGAAAATCCAGTTTATGAGGAAAGTGTCGTCCCAGATTAGCATATGCAGACTGCATGGGCTAATATAGGACGACAGTTTACGCGCAAGCATTAAGCCAAATTTTCCAGGAAAGAGGATCACTTATTTCCTACTGTGACACACGATGTCACGTGATGACTCTACTGACTCGAGTGCACTTCGTTCACAACAAATAGGGTCGGTCTTTTTGTGGATACATGCAGGTTTTTTAGGCCTTCAATGAAATCAGTAAAATAAACTCCATGTTATCTTTATAGAAATGATGCCATTGTAGCATGCATTTGATTTTTCGTCGGCGACAGAAGCTCAAATATGAACCAGTGCTGATTTTCATTCCCACAAATCTGCAGTCTTTGCTTCGTTTTTCAGTGTCTTCGTATGGACGTGTTTAATTAAATAAAGCTAAGATAACAGTTGAACAACAAACACAAACATTTTGTTTTAAAATCCATGTTATTTTCAAATCGATGCAATAATGTCATTTATGTATGTGTGTTTAAATCGTGTACTGAAATTATCATCACCAATATGGTGAAGGGAATCGTTTGATGT
>VMBQ01001816.1:145240-155693 GCA_007657795.1 Dreissena rostriformis | reverse complement strand
GATGATGATGATGATGATGATGATGATGATGATGATGATGATGATGATGATGATGATGATGAGGATGATGAGGATGATGGTGATGATGATGATGATGATGATGATGATGATGATGATGATGATGATGATGATGTGTCTTTGAAGATATGATGATTTAAAATATGATAGAATAGGTTTGTAACTTTAGTTCTACATTTCCTAAGTTCTGTGAGTTCACATTGTTTATTTATGTCGTATATTTGCCGTTTCAGATGCAACGAATTTTGTGAATGGTATCTTCACCTTGTATGACGTCTGGTCTTGCCCGAGCCCTCCCTTGTCACGTGACTGACCCTTGCACTACCGCACCCACTATTTTGTCGTCGTAGGGCACCACTGATGGATAAATGGTGACGCGAACAGTGATAAAAAAACAGAGCATAGCGACCTGTTGCTTTTATCAGGTAGTGTGCTTATTTTTTATATTAATGCATTTCACTATTTTTTAGTGCATCTATTAGTATTATATGTTTCTTCGTTTAAGTTTATTGCTAGTGAATATTTGTGATATACTATACAAATTTAAAGTCGAAAATTTATTTTGATATTGCACCAAGAGATTCATTATTTATTTACTGCAAACTAACACCAACGACTCATACGTTTGAAACATATTCGTAAACGTTTCATACGTATTGACGATTGTAGTTAAGGAAGTGGCGAAGCCATATTGCGTGGGTAAACAACGGGATTTCTTTCATTTACAAAAAGGTTGCATAAAAAAACGTGTTTCTTAATCGCGCAGTAAACTGTAAATATAATAAATTTTATGTTTCTAAGGAATAGTAATTAATGCAATACTATATCTGATCCCGGTTAAATATTGCCCGTGTTAGATAATACAAATATATCCAGTAAAAGCGCTTCTCAGAAGTTATGTACCTACACACAAATACTGATTTAAGGTAGCGCGCCCGTAATGATTTCCCGCGATTTCTTTGAAGATTGAAGAGCCTTTTACCTGTTTACTTATGGATATCTAATTTAAGCAAGTGCTAAAGTTAAGTTGCCGTGGCCCAGTGGTTGAGGCGATATATTGCAAATCTTTTGGGATCTTCCCGCGCAGGTTCGAATCGTGCCGACGTCGCATACTTTTTGCGTTTAATTTCTTTTCTAACGTAATTTGATTTAGTATAGCATAAAGGCTATGTTTATTGTTAAATATGTTGCAATTTTTATGCACATTCTTCAATTTTTAAAATTAAAAGAACGTTATGGCTAAATTGGGTGATATACTGCTGAAAATATGAATTATGCATGTTGCATTTTTATTTTTATTTCAAAAAGTAAAATCTGTCTATTTCTTGGTATTTTTGCTGTATATAGTGTATCTATAAAAACTAAGTCAAACATATTACTTAAATTATACTATTTTGAATTTTATGACACTTTGTTTTTAACCCACCCAATTTCTACTTGGCTGAAACCACTTACATTTCATGGCGCTTTTCCATATATAACAAGTTATACAAAATAAATGTCATTCAAAGAATACTTATTTCATCTTGTTTAAACTTTAAACACCTTTACTGCATCTGAACACACCAACTGAATGCCCATATTTGGAAATCTGGATGAATTATGGAACTTTCATATACCCAGGGGTGCAAATAAACTGGACAAAAGCCGGGCGTGGGGGTGGTTTTGAAAAAATCAGTTTTTTTTAAAGCATGGACAGCCTTCCTAAAAATGTGCATGTAGTTCAGTGAAATGATGCTGATTAAGAAAAACTACATTAGATTATATTTAGAAAGGTGCCAATTACGGGTGCGCTACCTTAAACTAAATGTGTGCGTTTCCGCCTATTAGAAGTGCTTGAATAGTTGTAATGACGTCATAACAACGTCATGTACGTAAAGGTTTGCCGTTTATTTTTCACACGTACACAATCCTTAGAAAATGGCGGACAAAAATAACTGTAGAGATAAATGTCGTCAAAGTGTGGTAAATGTCAACGATATTGAGTTTTGCGACAGAATAGCGATTGAATTAGAATTCCCAGGACTTGATCAAGAAACGGTAATACAATATTTATCTTTATAATTATAAAGGCATGATAGTTATTAAATTTAATACTTCCATCATCAGCATCAACATCACTATCACCATCACTGCATTTTTTTCTTTCTAAACTTTGATTTAATTATTAAATCATGCCTGTTTCTTTAATTTTTTCGTTAGCCTAAACCAAGCGTGAAAAATAAAAAGTTAATCATAAATTATTTACACCTCTGTTTATTGCTCGAACATTTGAAATTTGTGCTATAGTAGGGTAAACTTATCAAGAGTTGGACAAAGTTACGTCATAATTCCAAGGTGTGCCTTTTAGAATCAGGGACTGGGTTTTATTTGCTTTGGTACCCGGAGGTTTGTCCCCGCTTCATTGTAAAAAAACTTAAAATCCGGTTATCAGGGTAGGTTTGGTATTTAACTTTGTTGGAATGGCATTACCCCTAAGTCGGACATGCTTGATTTTAAGTCGGAAACCGTTACTTAAGAGCTCATAAATGCCTATGACAGTTCGCTTGTAGACTAGTTATTTTAAAAACTCAACTCTATCTGTTTTACCGTCCGTCGTTTAATAATAACATAAACGAATAATTTCCATTGAGAGAAGCAAAAGAACAAAACGTTCAAACAATATTAAAATCACGACATGAGATATATGATGTGATACACGTGTAATACCACTGCGTCTAATAAAATCGACAGACTGACACATATTATCACGCCTGTCTAACAATCACAACAAAATGCTGACGGAACACGGTGGCGTTTCGCAGAAATCGATGCTACTTTAATTCCGGCCTCCCTCACCGCATGTACAGTTGATCAATAAGACACACTCTGAGAAAATCTGCAAGACGAGACTTTGTGTATGGAGTTCACCAGTCCAGAAAACGTCTGATATTGTAGACTGGATCATTTATGTTTTGCGCGATTGAATGTACAAGCATGTAAAAAACGGGTTGCTCCAATACAAAAATGTTATAGGGACTAGTTCACAGATTTTCGTATTGTTGAAAACTACCATTTCACGTATTATCTGCAAAAACACAGTAATTGGAATGGTATATACATTTATTTAATCCAGTAAAAATGTTCAAAAATGCATTCGGCGTGATTTAAAACCGGGTCCTTCGATTATGATAGCAAAATATAACGCGCCACCGTTCGGCCCTTCAGACACTTTGCACAGTGGTTGCATGGGTTTTTGTAAAGCTAGATTAGTTATACATGTTTTTTTCCCAAACTATAGAAGAAACGCGTTTCATATGCTTTATAATTTTATTCATTACAATTGACGAATGTCTATTAACAAAAAGATGTCACTTATATATTTCTAAGAAATAAGTGTTATCCATTGTTATCCATTATTAGTGCTCGGACCAATCCTGTTTTGTATACATGACACAATGTTAGACACAGTTTGCAATCCGGCTCATTTAAAGAAGAACGTTTTATTAAAAGTGAGATGTGAATGTTAATCGAAAATATACTGAAAACACTGCATTCGTTTCAAATAAACATAACAATAGAAACATTAAAATTGGGAGGCAATATATTAAAATAATTATTTTTTGAAATTTTGATTTAACGGAACTCTGTATTTTAAATTACATGTTAGACTATACAGTGTATGGTACAAACATTTCCCTTTTTATAATTCTCTGTAGGTCACGTGCTCAAATTGTCATTGAATAAAAGTAAAAAACATATTTATTTATTTTGTTTCATAATAGCCTAAAAAAGAGTAGTGCCACACGTGTTGCTCCTCAATTAACCTGTGTGATGACGTAAAATATTCTTCTATTATTTGCATAAGACGCTTACTCATTATGTGAATCATTTAAATCAGTTGTAAAATGCTTTTTTTCCTCCGGATTTGATTAAACGCACTTGTTCATCTCAATTATATAATGCTTGGATACGTCTTCGGAAGTGATAGTAGATACTGCACCGTCATGTATAAACACAATGTTGCGGGTGTTTGTAGTTGATACAATGGTAAAGTTATCATGTTTAATCATGGGTTTTTCTATAAATATACAAGAACATATGCTCGTTCAGAAATATCATTCAGCCGCGGACTATATCCAAATGTATGCATATTTCACCAAAATGCGATGTGTGAGTAAGTTTAGGCTTATTAACGAAACTTGCTCTCTCACAACATTTGTTCTTACTCTATGTCGGACTAATTCGAAATCAGTTCAAGTCCGTAATAAAATGGCCGTTAGGGGGCTAGGCAGATTTCGCAGATTTCATTATACAATGTATTCACAACTCGCGAAAAAGTGCAATCTTGTAAACACTTCGCCGAGTACATATTTACCAAGACATTACGCTTTAAAAAGACTAAGACTATAGAGCAAACGGTTTCAAGGATAAACTGGTACCAATAAACACTTTTTCCTCAAATTAACAATGCCTTAAAAGAAAAGCAAAAATACAAATCTATGAATGGATTGACGATACAAGCCTTAGGCAAACTGAGAAGAACTGATAATCAAGTTCCAAGTTTTCTGTATGTTTGTTGAACTCAGCACATTCGAGTCGCGTCGTGCGAAAATGGGTCTTATGCTATATGCGGCCAGCGAAGCTCCTGCAAGCCTGCCATCGCAGTCTGCTCATGAGTAACTCTTTCCGCTAATGAGGCCACGACGCCTTTATGCAAAAATGTGTTCAATGCGAAACTTAATTCGATTATGCGAAACCTGTCTGTCTTTATTCAACAATGGGTCTTATTCGAAACTTTATGCGACACTGTGCGAAATTGGGTCTTATGGGCCAGCCGCATATGGCTTAGACACATTTTCGCATGACGCGGCTCATATAGAAGTAGAAGAAAAAGATACGTATTTAAATCCAATACGCCATGTATGTTTCTGAATCTCAAAAGGAAAACAATTATAAACAGAACAAAGACATATATGCATATATAATACAAAAATTGCATTAGTAAAAAGCGGGAAAGGATATTTTACCAAAATTAAATTCATCTGTTTTAGCATTGAAACTGCAGTACACATTATTTCTGCTTGTCATTATTATTTTACTCGTTAAATAAATGTTAATTGAATGACGTTATGAGGCATTCGCTCAAAGTTTAACTTAACATTAAATAAAATTATATGAACAGATGCTGTATGATCGACCTATAGGAATTTCTATTACTGAACACATTTAAATGTGTACCCTGTTATGTACATTTTTAACGAATGCTATCCTTTCAGTACTTTCAAATCTCAGTGAATTTTAACAAAACGTTCTTCTTTAAATGCGCCCGATGCAAACTAATAAATAATAATATAGAACACAAGTTTGTGGCAATACATTTTGCCGCGTTCTGTGAATACTGGGCTGAACACATGTGTCGTCACAGAACCAATGCAGTCCGCACAGGTTGTTTAAGGTCAACGCTGTTCGATTAGACTGGCATTCCGTTTAGAAAAGACTTCATTTGAACGAAAGAATCCTTAAAAGCGCAAAGTGTCGTCCCAGATTAGCCTGTGCGAACTGCACTGGCTAATCTTGGACGGCACTGTTCGCTCATGCGCGACCCCAGGTTTTCCCAGAACAAGGCTAATATCTGTTTAATTGCCGAGGCAATAAACTATAAAGTATTTGTACCATTGAATATGCTACGAAATTCGTTGGATATTAAACCCCAGTCAAATACAACTTGAAAAAAACTTAGCAGATAGTGATTCTGATTAATATTCTATTGACCAATTTAAAAAACAAAAACAAAAAAAAAACGCATCGGAATCGGTCGAATAATAACGATTTTGCGAGCAGTAATTGCATATGTAGTTAATCAAGTAAGTACATAGAGGATACATTTCAAGCGCACAAGCGCATTTGAACATTAACACAATAAAATGTTTTTGTTACATACGAACTATTTTCACTGAAATACACATGTTTTTTTTTATATAAATTGATGCTAATTTAGCACGCATTGCATTTTTATATATGGACAGTGTCTTTAAAGAAATGTAAGTGTCATGCTATGAACGTGATGACCGGAATGACATATGGGATGCCTGTTGTTAATTAGTGATAACTCGTATCTACACGTGTAATTATTAATTTACTTATATCGCACAGATCTAATAAATGACCGAGCATTAATTACTGCTACTAATTGTCGCTCGCGGTAAATATGCAATACACCGTCCTATGTTAGTATTTAAAAGACAGTGAAGCCACTTGTATTTCGCCAACAACTGGATATTGTGGCAGTTTAAATTTGCGTGAAAGCGAGTGTTTTGTGACGTTTCGAATTTTGCATTACTACGATATATGTGCCAGCGTTTTGTATGAGAGTCATTCAAATATGTTATAATACATTTTTGTGAAACTGAGACACCGAAACAAAGTGATATAAATTCCGCATTCTTTTTGAAGAGGGGCTTGGTGTAGGAATGAATAATAATGTTAAACTGCTAGTATTTGAGATAATTTTGAATATTTTGCATTTTAGAGAAGATAACAACGTGATATTGAATCTGTGAGCGGGACAGTTTGATACATGTTAAATGAAGTTTTTCAAACGCACACACGGTGTCTTGTTTCATAAATTAATCGTATAAGGAAGTTATGACTGCTTGAGTTTTATGTTATTCATCAGGGATCATTACGGAATACCGTTAGAGCCATCGCGGTTACACATTAAAATCCATTGGGCGAGAATGCGAGAACGCGAGAGTGTCGCACTGTCGTCATCGTATTGTCGCACTGTCGTCATCGTATTCTCGCACTCTCGTCATCGTATTCTCACATTTTCGTCATCGTAATCTCGCACTCTCGATTTTCGCATTGTCACCATCGTACTATCGCACTGTCGCCATCGTATTGTCGCACTGTCGTCATCGTATTCTCGTACTCTCGTCATCGTATTCTCGCATTGTCGCCATCGTACTCTCGCGTTCTCGCATTCTCGCCCTCTGAATTTTAATGTGAAACCACGATGGCACTAACGGTATTCCGTAGATCATGCTAAGTTTACCCGTATTGCGGAAATTGAAGAATTTTGAGTAAAATATGGGTTAATGTTTGCATGTAGAGGTAGCTTGAACGTAAGGCGTTTAAGAATGAAAATGGGAAAACCGGACTTATGCATGGGCGTAAAGTATCGTCTCAGATTAGCGTATGCTGTTTGTACAGGCTCCGCTGACACTTTCCGCTTTTATGGTATTTTTCGATTAAAATAAGTCTTTTCCAAACGAAAATCCAGTCTGGGCGGAAAGTGTCGCACCAAATTAGCATGTGCGGATTGCACATCCTAATCTAAGGCGTTACTTTACGTAAAAACATTAAGCCCGGTTTTCGTAGAGACCGACTCTAATATGTTTTTCATAGCGATAGGATGGGTTTTAAATAATTCCTTTTTTATATTAAAATGATGGAGCTTTTTCGACTTGAATGACAATATTATTCGACGTAAACTACACTTACATGGAGAATGTTCACGGACTAGTAGTTTTAGGTGTTTACGGTAGCCCGTCTGAAAGTAATAGTATAACCTCATCGTTGTTTATCGGTCAATATTTAACGATATACTGACCTGATGGGTAGGATTGCTTAAAAAGCTACAAATCAGAATGAGATTAAGTTGTTTACTCGCTGATAAACACCGCGTATTGGCAATTAATTTACATCAAACATAATCTATATACGACTTCGATCGAAATTGCTTGTTAAACTGTTGAATATCTACACTCGGATTTTGTCCTTTGTCTATACAAAAATCAGCGAGTAACAAGAAAAAACACTTGATTGGATTGTTCGAAGAACTGTTGTAGGGAAGTTTATATGTGAATAAAGGAGATGCTGGCCATGTTCTGAGAAAACTGGGCTTAATGCATGTGCGATAAGTGTCTTTCCAGCCTTGCCTGTGCAGTTCGTACATTCTTATCAGAGACGAAACTTTCCGTTTCTATTTTATTTTCGTTCAAAGGAATTCTGTTCTTAGAGGAAATCAAGTTTATGCGGAAAGTGTCGTCCCGGATTAGCATGTGCGGACTGCGCATGCTAATCAGGAACGACACTTTACGCACTTGCATTAAAGGCCGTTTTCCAATGGCGAGGCTGATGTGTTTTTGTTATGTTTAGTACCTATGCAGAACATTATGTAGAAAAGCTACATTTACTGATTAAGGAAAAATACCAAGCAATTATCAATTACGCGCTTCCGTAGTCTAGAAACTTGATATATTTGTTAAATTCACAAATATGTGTCAGCCGGAATAAATTGGTTATATACCACGCTTAAGTGAAGACTTTTATTACACTAAAGATCATAAATAATATTCCGGTTATCGCGATGATAATGCAATCATAAACTTCCTGATTTGACATTGCATTAGTGACCATGTTGATACGAAACAATATTGTCAAAGTGACAGTGTCAGTACATGATAAAATGTGAGAAATCTATCGGTTGTTATTGAAGATTGTAAGTGTGTGACACAACTCAGTAGTTCGTGGAGGTTTATTCCGAAGGAACAATACAGATCTGTGTTACGAAATGGAAGGGTGTTTGAATTTAACTTGTATCTTATGTACTTTTGGAGTACATGCATATATTTTACTAATTACTAGTACATGTATATGAAATTATTTCAAAGACAGTACATAAACATATTATTCATACTTACATATATGCCGCGCTCCCGGAAAACGGCGTTTCATGCATGTGCGTTAAGTGTCGTCCCAGATGTGCCTGTGCAGTCCATACATGCAAAGCAGGAACGACACGTTTCACTTTTATGGAATTTTTCGTTTAAAGGAAGTCTCTTCTTTCCGAAAATCTTGTAAAAGCGGTAAGTGTCGGTCCTGATTAGCCTGTGCGATCTACACTTGCAAATCTGGGACGACACTTTACACTCATGCTTTAAGCCCCGTTTTTCCCAGAGCGAGGTTCATATAGTTTTGAACAGCATTGAATGTTTTGATTAGGCTTGACGAATGAAATGATAGTTTAATAAAATCTAAAAACACTTTGCTTATATGCGGGCACGAAATACACAAGATACGTTGCATTTGAAACGTGACAAAGACGCTGGTTAAACATAAAAATAGAATTGTGTTGTTAAGATGTAAGCAAGACCGTCATTGGCGCACAATATACTGAAAAAAACTTAATAAATACAAAGCTGGAAACAGAAATAGATTAGTGGCACATCTGTGTGACAATGCAGGGCTCGCATCCTACCTGGCCCGTATGGATCGGGCTCGGCCTAGAACATATCTCCACAGAGACCAAACAACTGGTGAGAGTCAAACTTACTAAGTTTTAAAATCTAGCCTCGTTTGGGGAGGACGGTGTTTAATGCATGTGCGTAAAGAGTCGTTCCAGATTAGCTTGTGATGTCCGCACAGGTTTATCAGGGACTACACTTTCCGTTTTATTGGCATTTTTCGTCTCTTTTTAACAAAAATCCTATCTGGGCTTAAAGTGTCTTCCCTGATTAGCCCTTGCGGACAGCACAAGCTAATCTGGACAGCACTTTCATCCTGCGTAGACTTGTTAATAACCTCATCAGGGTCTACGCTGTTTGCTTCGATAAATTTCTGTAAGAAATTCTCTAAATATAGAAATAAATATACAAGACATCCCTAATTTTGGAAATAAATTGATCCAATTTAGAAGGATGGGAGGGTCCACTAGGCATAGATGGGTTAATACTGTTATGATACTGATTTCATAATGCTTAAGGTTACTTTATATGCTATATTGAATATTGAAACCTGTATACAATTACTGTACATAATAGTATGTTGATTGCGGTATGCATAACTTAACTATATACTATATTACATGTTTCATGGTGCATACATTTATTTAATGCTTCATAAAGTTAATATGTTCATGTATATACAATTATCCAGATTTCATCCTGTATAAAGTTGTTATAAGTGTTTTGTTATCACAATTCGAGAATGAGTCCGGATGTGTTTTACTTTACACACTGTTCATTTCGCAGAAAAATACTCCCAAGTTTGTTTTTATCTCCATATTTTTGGCAATTTATTTAAGGCATGTGCCGTGTCTCCAGTATACGGACCTGCTCATCCTTTGGCACACCTTTCCTGTTATTGAAAGATACAATTTCATTCATTGACGGCCGTACATAATTGTGTCGTGTTCTGAGAAAACTGGGCAAAATACTTGTGCGTTTTATTGTCATCCCAGATTAGCCTGTGCAGTCCGCACAGGCTAATCAGGGACGACAATTTCCGTTTTTATGGAATTTTTCGTTTAAATGATGTCTCTTCTAAGCGAAAATCTAGTTAAGGCGGAATGTGTCGTCCCGGATTAGCCTGTGCGGACTGCACAGGCTAATCTGGGATGACACTTTACGCACAAGCATTTTGCCCAGTTTTCTCAGAACACGACACAATT
>VMBQ01001816.1:122332-143104 GCA_007657795.1 Dreissena rostriformis | reverse complement strand
ATTGCTTAAATCGATTCAGCTAAGAATGCCCGTTAAGAAAAGGTATGGTTATGGGGGTCTCTATGTGCAAAATGTTGTATTTATTTTCGGTCAAAGTTGTCGCTTTTACATTCAAACATATAAGGAAACTATTTAGTATATTTTGACCTGTTAACGATTTGTGACATCACGAGTCGCCTCCCTTGTTGGTTCATGCTACCAAAATGTTCTATTTTTAGAAACGGGAATTCCAAATCGTGACGAATGTGAATGGTTACAAAATGACATAACTATGAAAATAAATACGTAGAATTACATTATTTCACGCATACCATTATGCAACCATCCGTTTTCTTTTCCGACTTGATACATTTACAGCTTTCCATTTAATATTTTACAGACACAACACTCGTCCAGAATTCGCGCGAATCCATTAAATCCGATGCCACATTTAAACCGTTAGCTCTACTCGTAACGTTAATTTCTGGCTCAAAGTAAATCATTTTAATTTCAATTAACACATCTCTATTACTTTCAAACTCTACTTCATCAAATCCATAGAAAGGCAGGTCAGAATCCATGTCATAAATCAGAAAACATTCATCGTACTCCGCCATTTTTTACACATTTTCAAAGAATGAAAGTGCTTTATGCCCCACTTCCTGTTGAGAATATGTTAATTTCTATTTATAATTAACCGATGAAATGTTACATATCCTTAAACCAGGGCCTTATGAATTCAGTTATGTAAACATTTGACCTCTCCCAGAACAGTAAACAAAGGAAATAGAAATAAGGTGTGAGGTCACTATCAACAAGAACAGAATTGTTTTACGAACGAAATTTGTTTTAGTTTCTTAGAAGGTTTTTTCACGTAATACGGTCTTAGAAAAATTCACTAAAGACGGTGTCAGCAATATTCTTGGAAGAAAACGTTAGAAAAACGTTTCCAACTAAAAAAATTGTAAGAATGACCATATACTATATTAAATAGATATTTCGTCTGATTTTTGATCAGGTAAGGTTTCATAATGGTCAACCGTTCCATGTCGGTTTTCGAAATGTAGCTTATACCTTAAGCATAGGTGCGTTGCACCTATGCTAAAAACATTTATCCAAGTATTGTTCGAATATGGCATGGGAAACTACTCTGTTATAAAGAAAGCGATGCCACTTTAAAGTTGTCGATCCAGTTCCTTCGCAATACCACGTTTTGTTTTAAGAAAACGCTTTGGGAAAACGGTGTTTAATGCATATGTGTAACGTGAACGAAAATACAATATAAGCGGAAAGTGTCATCCCTGATTAGCCTGTGCGGACTGTTCAGGCTAATCAGGGACGACAGTTTACGCACATGCATTAAGTCCAGTTTTCTCAGATCGATGCTCAAATAGAAGCCGTGCAAGGAAATAATTTTGTGTCGGGCTTCATTATTGTTTGAAGTTTTCAGGTGGTTCTCTCGGTTCTGTATGGCGTAGTAAATAATTATACATGCATAAAGGATGAATGCTTCTCTTCTTTGTAATTAACATAAAGTTAAAAACATAAGAGTACATATAAACATGATTCCGTTGTGACCCTTGGCTGTTAACATGGAATATAGTTTCAAGGTTATTGATATAATTATAAATATGGGAAATAGGATTTGCTATGCAATCTCTGTGTTGTGCAACTATGTGATTTAAACATGATTAAACAGTTGAATTGTTTGGAATTGATAAAAAAACCTATCTATTAATTTCATCAGATTGCATAAATGAACGTATCAGTAATTGTCTATTTTCAGATGAGCACTGTTATGAACAGCAGACACACGGGCTCTGCCAATGACGTCATTAGAATGAGAAATAGCCGCCCTGGTGCCTCCCACACTCAGTCCGACACGCCCCCCTCCAGCCCCATACAGACGGACGCACGAGCATCGCGGGCCTGCTGTTTTTGTTGGTGCTGTTGTTGTACTTGTTCATGGTAGACCTGATCAATAGACTTCTCTTTTCTTAACCTAACTACTGGTCGGGCGATGGCAATCTATGTGCGAATTTGACATTTGCTACGAAAAAATTCCTTAAACCATTTAGACAAAAATGTAGAACTTTGTGTTAACTGATAATGAAATAGAGGATATTTGTATGCTTAGGGGGTTATTATCGGGAATAATTTAATCATTTTGAAATACTTAATACTTATGAAAACATCTGAACTTTATACACGATAATACACTGTAAGAAACTGTGAAAATGACAGTGAAAATTGTCGATAATTTTCACAGTTTGACTGTGAAATGACGTCGTTTGTCGACGTCAAGAGGAATCGCGAGTCGTTGTTACAATATTTTAACAAAGTCTGTTGGTAAACTGTAAAACAAATCTGCACCAGGCAGTAATGGCTTTCGTCCAGTTTCTTCGTTTTTTGGTATTTAGTAAACGCATTAGCCGGAATGTTATGTTTGCAAAGTTTGACCATCGCCCTGACCGGTTGCCATTTCTTATAACGTCAAAACAAGGTGGGATTTTGACCCGTAATGTTTGTAAATAAGCCGGTTCCCGGGAACACCGGGTTTAATGCATGTGCCTAAAGCATCGTCCAAAATTACCCTGGATTTTCGTTTAAATGAGAATTCATTTAAACGAATACTTCCATTAAAGTGCGTAGTGACGTCCCTGATTAGCCTGTGCCAACTGCAGAGACTAAGAAGGGTCGATACTTTACGCACATGCATTAAGCTCGGTTATTCCCGAACGCGGCTTAAATGGGTCAGCGTAAAAATATATGAAAACAATCCATAACAAGTTCTGTCCGACGTTTTGACGTTTTAAGGAATTTAGTATTTGCAGACGTTTTGTTTGTTGACAAAAGCCGGGATTGCTGTAACACAGGGGCTATTCACGTGACGATCAAGATGGCGACGTCCGTGCCGAAACATGTATTTTTCGCCGTGTATACCCTTTACAACTTGTGCTTAATTTTTTAAATGCCGCTCACTTTCAAGTTATATCTGTAAGAAAGTGATAAGCATTTATTTGGTATTAATATTCGCTCTTTATCTCGACTTTACTCGCTATGAATTTTCTTAGCGGGAGCTGTAATTTTGTGAACCCGCTAAGGAATTTCGTAGCGAGTAAAGTAGAGATATAGAGAGAATATTAATACGAAATAAACGCTTTACACTTTTGTTTGCTGATATGGCTGGAAAGTGAGCGGCACTTGGAAAATAAATAAAAGTAATGAAGGGTATAAAACGGCGAAAACTACCTGTCTCGACATCTTGATCGTCACGTGATTACCCCCTCTGTTTAACGCATGTATAATTATTGAATAGCGTACCGTGCAAATATGATGGATTCTTTAATTAAGACAATTATTGTTTTACTGAGTTTTATTTTACAATTATTAAATAATCGCGATTTCAATTTTAATACACGTGTAACATTATTATTATTCACAGTCTTTAGTGCTCCGCGTGTGGATATCGAACGGTATACGTGTACAGTTTAAAAATACATATTGCGCCGCGTAACTTCATTGGTCAAACTCCGCGTGAAGTTAACTGCCATTAAAATCGTGGATACGGCATTCATTAGTAACAAACTTCCAGATCCGGAAGGGTTTTTAGTTTGTAACTTTTCGTATTTTATTCGAATAATTGTTATTATCTACATAATAGGACATTTTATAAGTGGTTGACATTAACAAATATGGAAGAACAAAAATTGAATTTAAATAATGTAATTTAAATATATTTTAATCGTATTGGCGAGAGGCATATGATAGATTTATGCTCGTCATACACTCACAAAAGATGCCCTTGCATTAAACCATGTTATTGCAGTACAAAAGTGCTTCTATACATACTAGGTCGAGATGAACTTTCATTTTCAATATTAAACTTAATTATTTACAAGCTCTGATGAAACACATGATGGCATTATGTATTTATTTTTATTTAATCGTAAAAGGTTGATAGCTCAATTGACCTTTTATGTTTAAGCTAGTGTACCCAGGTAATTGACAAATTAAAATATCAATCTTAAAGGGCCATGTTCACAGATTTGCGAGTTTGCCATCCAATTGCTTAATATATTTAAGAATAGGAACTAGAACGTTCAAGTAAAATATCCAGAAAAATATGCGAGCCTTGCTCTAGGAAAACGGTGCTTAATTCCTGTGCGTAAAGTGTCGTCCCAGATAAGCCTGTGCAGTCCGCAAGGCTAATCAGGGACAACACTTTCCTCTTAAACTGGATTTTCGCTAAGAAGAGTTTTCATGTAACAGGGAAATTCCATACAATTGGAAAGGCTTATCTGGGGCACTTCCCGAATTCTTTAAACCCCTTTTTCACAGAGCGCGGCTCATAGTATAAGGCTCCTATCGAGATTCGAATCCTGATCCCCTGAATCAAAAAGCAAATTCCTGACCAAATCTGCTCACCACTCATGTACTGATAAGGCTCTATTGTTATTTTATGTTTTGAACAAAAACAACAGAACTATTCCTAATTATTCCATCCGCTTGCGTTACAAATGCGTTGGCATTTCGCAATGTCAGCTCATTATCATATTGTTAGTATATAGTATTTATCTGTGTTTATAGTATTTTCCCCGCTTATATGAAGTATTTATTCACCGCTGTTTTATATTTGAAATCCCTAATGAAAATCTGAAAAAAATGTCACATCGTAAATGTGTCGCGTTCTGAGAAAACTGGGCATAATGCATGTGCGTAAAGTATCGTCCCAGATTAGCCTGTGCAGTCCGCATATGCTTATCCGGGACGACACTATCCGCCTTAACTGGATTTTCGCTAAGAAGAGACATCATTTAAACGAAAAATTCCATAAAAGCGGAAATTGTCGTCCCTAATTAGCCTGTGCGGACTGCACAGGCTAATCTTGGATGACAATTTACGCACAAGCATGATGCCCAGTTTTCTCAGAACACGACATAAATGTGTGAAAGCTCCTTTTAAAAGGGCAACGAAATACGATTGGTGCATATATAAACACTTGCGCCAACAGTTAAATCAAGTACAGTTATCCGAGAACCGTAAAAACGACAGTAATTTGTTACGAAGTTTTGATTTGAGATGCACAAATGTTGACAATCAATCTAATTAACTAAGGAAAAGACATTTACTTTATCTTCCGGACTCTATTTAGATAAGATTGCGTATCTAAATACTAGTACCTAAGCAAATTATTGATTAATTCTTGGCCTACTGTCGCCTCAAAACTAGTACTTCTACCGCCGAGATTGGGTGAAATTAGGTTATCGGAAATGTGAGAAGGAGCGGCGAGGTTTCATGGCAATTGATTTGAGTCGCACTCTGTGAAAAGGGTGTTTAATGCATGCGCGTAAAGTTTCGTCGACGGCACTTTCCGCTTGTTTTTTTTTTCGTTTAAAGAGAGTCTCTTCTTAGCAAAAATCTAGTTAAGGCGGAAAGTGTCGTCCCTGGTTCGCCATTTCGGACAGGCTTATCTGGGACGACACTTTATGCACATGCATTGAACCCCATTTTCACGGAGCGAGGCTCATTTGAAGTTTGCAATATAGTTAGTACCGGCTTTTGTCTGTTAAATACGATGTATTTGATAAACATATTAAAGTTAAACATACAAATTGTCGAGCTAACCGCGGCAAAGGGTTTATGTATTGTTAAAATTAAAAATGTATTTCTTTTAAATAATTTTTCGTTGCTCCGGGTAAACAGAACTTAATGCTTGTGCGTAAAGTGTCTTTCAAGATAAGCCTATGCAGGCCTGTGCACAGGCTAATCTGGGACGACACTTTACGCACACGAATTAAATCCCGTTTTCGCAGAACGAGGCTCAGTTACACTGTTTAAAGATTACTACTCAAGTCCGGTAGGGAAGATAACATTATGGTAACACCACCTTGCGACATCTGTTTATCGAAATTAAATGCATTTGAAGGGAATTTTCTAAGATGTTCCTGGATAACTTACTTCTACAACTAAAACCTCATATAACTTAACAAAATGTATTTTCAATAATTGGTTATTTTGTTTCCGACTTGGCTACGTTGGTTCCTGAAGGTTATTTGTTTGATATTGGCACCAAGTGTAATTATAAAATATATTAGAATATGTATTTTATAAAATTACACTTGGAGACAAGATGCTTGTGTAGAAATATACGTGCGACATATTTGGAATATGTTGATAATTGTGTGTGCATAAACACTTCAGTAATTAGTGCCTTTTGCTGGGAAAATGTCGTAGAAGACGCTATTTGAATTTCTGTTTGTTAAAAGTATAATGGTTCAGTCACACGCATAAACATTCACATAATATGACACCTACCTGTCTCCCATTAACATAAATTACAAATTTGTGGTACGAATTCGGTTTCATGAACTCTATTATAAAACAGAAAATCATTAAGTATACTGTAATACATAAATGCTTATGCATATGAGAATACCAATCTAACTAAAGAATACTGTTTACAAATTCGAGCTGTAACATTACCTTATGCAATGAATTAGAGAAACGGTTCTAAACTTAATGAATCAATCGACGTTACTTAGAATTCAAGGTTATCCAGTAAAGGTACGATCCTTTTATCCTCAACAAAATTAGTGTTCAACAAGGGAGATAACTTTAAAATGGTTTTATTCTGATAGGCTACAGTTACTTCCCATGTTTAAACTTTATATAGGAGGCTTTCTTTCTGTGTTAAAGGGTTAGTCACAACTTAATTGTATTGCTGTCACGTTCGTGTCATGTCTGTGTCAAGGTTGTAATTTCAATAACAACCCAATAAGAAAGATCAAACTCAATGAATGTTTGATGCCACTATGCCATATTATACAAATAAAACAAATGACGCAAATTGTTTGTTGGCAATAAGCGTTTATGTTTGGTTTTGCTTAGTTCGTGTCTTATACTTGCTAAGCCATTTCCGCTCGTACGAATGAGTCTTAAGCCATTTCTTTGGGCCACTCTATCAAAACTCTGAAACAGTCGAAAACTTCGGTTCCGTTCCGAGAGGTCTGTTTCAGTTTGTTTTGTCCTGGTCTTTCGTCCTCTGTCCCTGTGGGTTCGAATCCAGTGGTTGGCGGGTGGTGATTGACTGATCTCGCGTCAGTTTTTGACTTACCTTATGCACGTATCTTCAGAATTATTTAACCTTCTTGATTGTGAATGCTTTTTAAATGTATTTTTTGCCAATGTGGTATATTGCCAAGTATATTCAAGTCTACGGAAACGCTCTCTGTTATTTTAAGTTATTTGACCAAGAAGTTGCTAAATTATATTTTCTAGTGTTGAAATTTTCTATGAGCGCTGTCCAGTTATTTACTTTTTTCACTTTTTGTCACTTTTAAATTTGGGATGCTTAATTGTATTGGATATATATCGATTTTGTAAATGCGTGATTCTAAAAGATAATATACTTTCTGTGGATTGCTTTTCGATGAAATTTGTTAACGGATAAAAAAAGACACTATGTTGTACTGTCAAGACATTTAAAAAAATTGATAAATATAAAATAAACATATATTTTATAATAATGAACATTGAACACCAACAATGTTGATGACAAAACTGATGAATAATCATTATTTCATGGTTAATTGCAGATTAGTTAACGTCTGCGAAATCTCCCGCGTTTTCTCAAGACATATCTATCTCTTGGCGGGAACTGTTAAGAGGGCCACAACGGGGTCACAATTCATCACGGGGTCAAAGGGCAGCAGGGGCATGGGGGATGAAGAGGCAGTTGCCATTTTGTGTTGGTAGGTTACAATGTACTAATACCCCCTGTAGTTGGTTGTTGTGGCATTCTCCTCCTTATTTCTATTTTCTGAAAAGATAAGGCAAGTTATTTTTAGTACAACTCAAGGGAAATCAACTATTTTTATGTTAACTAAACATTTAGTTACCGCGGTCTTGAAATTATTAAAACAATTCCTTTAACTGACGTCTTGAGTCGTCGCGGACGTGACAGAAAACATGTTTACGTTTTTACTTTTCATAATGATATATGGGTGCAACAATTATTAGCAAAATAATAATGGATTATCACGATAGAATATGGCAACGTATTTGTATCATCATTACGGTTCTTTATTTATGCACGTGGCTAAAGAAAGAAATACTGAGTTGAACATGAAAATGACAAACGTTAACTGTATCTAGAATATATAGGAATAATGAAAACCCAGAATCATGATAAGATTTTTGTTTAAGGCAAATGGCTAATTGTGTATACAATAGAAAACGATACATACTATGAACCATTTAACCAAAAAGCATTATTAAGAATGAACCAGACAGATACGTGTTCATGTTCATGTTATTATTAAGGACTTAAAGACCATCAAGTGTGTTCGTAGCTTTTATAATACGGGATGTAATCATGCGTACCCGAAAATATCCGTATTCTTTGTTCCTTTCGAATAAGTTCAGGTACTCATGGGTCAGTTTGGGTCTGATCGGGTATTCAAATACAAGTTTTATATATTGATCTTTTTATCAGCATCGTAGAACATTGTTTTAGTTGTGTCCATAATCGTATTGTATATAGGGAGAAGTGAGCATAGAAAACATGTATAGAGAGTTTCGATCAAATTTATTTTAGTCATTCATTTTTATACGCCCGTTTTTTAAAACGGGACGTATTATAAGATCACCCTTGGTTGGCGGGCGGCGGCGGCGGCGGGCGGGCGGCGGCGTCCACAGCAGTGTCCACTCTCCAATTCATATACTTTTTATCAGATCTTCACCAAACTTGGTCAGAAGTCGTATCTAGACAATATCTAGGTCAAGTTCAAATATGAGTCATGCCGGGTCAAAAACTAGGTCACGAGGTCACTTAGTGCATTTCAAGCATTAAGCATGGTGTTCGCTCTCTAATTGATGTAGTTTTCATCCGATCTTCACAAAATTTGGCCAAAAGTTGTGTCTAGATGATATCTTTTTTCACTCAAATAGTAAAGTTATCAAGTCGTCCAAAACCTTTAAACGGGCGTATCTTGTGACAGTTTGGCACTCTTGTAAATTATATCATTTAGTTTATGAATAAAACCTTAAAACTTTTTTTTTCGTTGTCTGTGTTTACATATTCAATAAATTAAGAACTGTTTGGACAATGCCAAGCAAATTGCTGTGAAAGTAAACATATAGACGTAAATGCCATGTTATTGGTAATGAGAACTTATTGTTGAAGAAATTAGTTTTAAAGATACTGAATATGTACAATAACAGCATTGCTTTTAAAATGAAAGTTATTTTCGAAAGATATACATCAAACACGACTATTGGTAAACGATGTGAAGTCGTGTTAAGACTTGAGACAGACAGACAGACAGACAATTTTATTGGCGAATACAATCAGTACATAGCCATATAAACATAATATATATATATTTCAATTAAATAGCATGTCCGAGCATGTTAAGAAATAAAAAGTGTTTTATTGTTTTGAATCTAACCCATCAAAACGTCTGTTTGCTTGTTTTTCGCTGTTAATCCGATTGTTGTCAATGAATGCGGGAGTAGTCAGAGTTTTCCGTCGGTTAACAGTTCACCTCTACGGAACTATTTTAGAAAATAATCGTCGAAGCGGGGGAGTCAAAATGTAAAAACAGAAAGCCATACATGTCGGGCAGCTTTGTTTTTGCATTAAAGGGACTGTCAACCACGAATGACGAAAAAAGAAAAGTTCTAAAATACCGTATTTTTTACAATTATTAGTTTAAATTGATTAAAATATCACGACTGGTATATTACATTACTTGAAAAAAGTTCATATTTTCAGTTTATTTGGTAATAAAATTTCAATCTACTTGCGTTATTTATAGTTAACTGGTAGTTACCTGGTAGACATAACCAGTAAACTTTATTACCGAATATACTGAAATATGAAAACTTAACAACTTTTTTCAAGTTATGTAATATACCAGTCGTGATATTTTAATCAATATAATCTAATAATTGTAAAAAGTACGGTATTTAAGAACTTTCCTTTTTTCGTAATTCGTGGTTGACAGTCCCTTTAAAAGCAATTTTTTTAATTAAAGTATTGAATTTACATTGTAAGTGAAACTAGTCTTTAAATGCATCAAGCATTATTTTATATGCATTCAAGTACATTTAAACAGTATCAACTCGTTTGTTTTAGAAAATATATCAACCGTGCACGATTTTGCATCACGATTTATATCTAAATTAGGAGACATAAATTGTCATTAAACAAACAAAACACGCCCACAACGCTCTCATGTGCGTTTTTATCGTGATCATGTTTTGAATAATGAACACATTCTGGCTAAAAACGAAAAAACAGTTGGGGGAGTGAACCCTTAAAATAGTGTCAATTTTAGTGTTAATTAAGCTTGAACTTTTGGCTAAAATAAAACCGTTTAACACAGGTTGACGTTACTTGATGCTTATAACAATTAGCGAGTGACTATGATAGTGCGATACCAGATTTTGATACCAGAATTTCTCTCTTTATATAGTTTTTGGGGTTGTAAAGTATGCTATAATAATATGCCTATAAATCAAATCTTACTGTTTCATGAGTTCTTTTTATTCTTCCGGCCCCCACCTTAAAAAAAATTAGTTCCATCGGGTCTCATGTTAGCGCCTTAGGGTTAATGGCCCTCTTGGTTTATACCAGGATAATTTAGAAAGTACATGCATGTGTATTAATACAATGTATATCGATTTAGTTTCAGTCCGAAAGGGAAATACTTATACAACACTATGTAGATATTAACAATCACAATAAAAGTGAACAATATGCTGAAGTCGAGCTATCTTGTCGCCTGCTTTCCTTCGTTCGTCGTCAACATTGTCCTTCTGAACGCCACATTCCTTGCACAATCTCCATGGCACCTAGGTCAGAATGTCCCAATAGTTTATCTAGGCCAAGTTTGAAAACGAGTTTTTGGGTTCAAAAGTCAAAATGTCAGTTTAAAGTAAAAGTTTTTGAACACTCGTGATATCCCACGTTTGCCATATATCAATTTAACAACATTTGTTTTCTATATGTGGGCATAGTTTAACCGTGTGTTCACTCCCTGCTCAGAACAGTAAGTACCTTTAGGTCGCAGGTGAGCGCCATATGGCATTTTGGCCCTGTTGTTTCTGATATTTTGTTTGCGTTGGGTTTTTATTACCAGTTTGGTAATATGTTACAAAAGTTGTTTACAGTGCAATCATTTTGTGTACGGAAACAAACGTTTAGTTTTTTTTAAAGATCTATATGTGTATGGGTTCTCCTCGAACTCATTATATTTTGTATATTTGGACCATTTATAAAAGCTCAACAAAACCCGCTCAAAATAGTGCTTATCTAATATTGTATTTAAAAAAAAGAAAAGAAGAAAAAAGACAAACACCACAAAAAAAAATCACACGCGCTATGCATATAAATACAGAGCCGTTTATCCTATCAATTTTGCTTCGCAATTTACCTAGATATCCATGTATTGATTATTCATAAATATTGGTCAGTGGATATATACGTTTTCCCTCCAATTCTGTCTCCCAGGCTCTTAACAAGGCATTATTGGTAAGACAGTTTGATTATCATTTTTCCCGTCAGTGGCCGAGTCGGAAACTCCATATGACGTCACGGATATCGATTTCCTTTGAACAGTGTCGCAAGAGGGCGCTTCCAATAAACATTTTTCATACAGACAGTTGTCAATGAGTGTTGGAAGGCTTTGATTGAATTTGAACACTTTTTGGGGCGATGAATCGATTAATTTCGAACGGGATGTATGTTGTGATGGATTACTAGTGGTCGACAGATGCTTGCACATAGAATGTTCTCCTTTAATTTCAGTTTAACAGTGCGAAATGGCACGGGAAGACCAGACCGTGCTGGGACAAAATCTGCAGAACCTGTGAACGAAGAACCGTGAGTATAGCCACATTGGCTTTGCCTTTAATAATCGCATCGCAAGAGATCGATCGTCGTTTGGGTCATATAATATGGCTGTTCAGAGATCTTGTTTTGCCCTATCCTCAATATTGTTTCGACGTCGTAGGTTTGCTTGTGTGTCACCCCTTTCAGTTTGTCGGAATTATATTTTAGGTGGCACATGTTTTTGTGTTAAGGCACTCATTTGTGAATGTGTTTTGATCGATAACGGACGTCATCGCAGCATCTTGCTTCGAAATGTTGGGATTCTTAAATATGTCTGATCGAGGTTGTATAACTGGGCTAAATGCATTTGCGTAAAGAATCGTCCCTGATTAGCCCGTGGAGTCCGCACAGGCTAATCAGGGACGACACTTTCCGCTTTTATGGATTTTTTTGTTTAAATGGAGTATCTTCTAAACGAAAATCAAGTCTAAACTTCGTCACTTTTTAGCCTGTGCGGAGTGCTACATAACGTTAATGCATTAAGCCCAGTTTTCCAATAACGCTTCTTATTTGATGGATTGACCTTCGTCCGACAGTTAAATGTCGTGATGATGTATGTGCACGTGAGCAGTGAAAATGCTTATAAATGAAAAGGCCTCAACAGTGTACTACATGTATATTACGAGAGATGTTACTAAAAACTAATGAAACCTTGAATTCAAGAAACAATTAAAATCGTGGACACCAACCAACCGTCTGAACGACTGTGTCCTTAATAAGGAAATCGGTTAAATGTAAATTGTACATTTTTAAAGATATACTAAGTCGAATATAATACAAAATACAATTCTAGGAAATAAGTTAAGATGGCACATGCCATCGATTTATTTGTATCCGTCTAAATTCTTAAATACCCATTTTTACGCATTTGAAACTAAAAACTGTGTGTTATTCTCTTCTTATCAAGCTTGTATTGACGTCAAAGACGTATTTTAGTTATTTCGAAATTGCAAGACTTTATTATACGATCATTTTTATGTTGTGTAAACCGTTGATATAAAACGCAGCAAGTGTTTGTATATTTAAAGGCACATGTTCATAAATTGGAAAAAAAAACACAATTTTAGAAAAAAATGCCATAGAGTAAAAAAGTATGCATGCATTATATTCAATCAAGCAAAAAAAAGCAGACCCGCTGGAAATTTTGTTTAACCCATTTATGCCGTGTGGACTCTCCCATCCTTCTGAATTGGATAAATTTATATCCTAAATTAGGGATGTCTAGTATATTTATTTGTATATTAAGAATATTTTTTACAGAAATTCTTTTGAGCAAACAGCGCAGATCCTGATGAGACGCCGCATCATGCGGCGTCTCATCTGGGTCTACGCTGTTTGCCAATGCCTTTTGTTCTAGACGCTAGGCATAAATGGGTTAAATCTGTTCGTTTATGGATAAAAATCACTCGATAGTCGGAAACATTATGTGGCGTTATCACGCTTTTCATAGATATAAATCGGAATTCTTTCCAACCAGACGGGTTTTCCGGTCCCATTTTACTTCATTATACATTCATGTGTTGACAATTTCCCTTATACCGAACAACCCGACATTCCGATAACCGGTCATTGTGTATACTTTCATTGCTTATACGTAAATTAACCCCTTCAAAGTGTTATTGGTTTTTGTGTTTCGCACCTTCGTGATTGTTTGTACTGCTAATTAAAGTGTCACATATTACTAAAAAAACACTTGAAAATTAATATTTCTGTAAAACTCGCAAATTTAAAGGTGGTGTAATTCGAAAATCTTATTATAGCAGGGCAAAATTAGAAACTTTGGAAAATGCCAGAACCAGAGGGCGATTAAGACCAACAACAAACTGTCCATATTCCAGTAAACATATGTGTCGTGTTCTGAGAAAACTGGACAAAATGCTTGTGCGTAAAGTGTCATCCCAGATTAGCCTGTTCAGTCCGCACAGGCTAATCCGGGACGACACTTTCCGCCTAAACTGGATTTTCGCTAAGAAGAGACATCATTTAAACGAAAAATTCCATAAAAGCGGAAATTGTCGACCCTGATTAGCCGGTGCGAACTGTACAGGCTTATCTGGGATGACAATCTGCGCACAAGCATTTTGCCCAGTTTTCTGAGAACACGACACATATCAAGAGTTTGATTCATCGTTTTTGTGTTTTGTTTCTTATAAAGGGCATTTCTTGTCATCGACGGTATAGAACACCTATTAAATGCACGTACAATCTATCGAATGCATTAAGGTCATATTAGCACATGGGTATGAATGTGTTTATTGTTTTCAGATCATGCAGGACGGTTTTTCTATATAAAAAAAGTTAAAAATTGTTTCAGTGCATACAAGGTTTATGTAATATAAGTAAACAAGTTATGCGGACTATGAAGAGAAAATCTATCATATTCAATCGCTCGCCGTCGTTTTAGTGTTGCCTAACCTGTAATTGAGCATCGCTCTGGAAAAACAGGGCACAGTGCATGTGCGTAAAGTGTCGTGCCAGATAAGTTCATAAACACGAAAAGTGTCGTCCTTGTGGACTGCACAGGCTTATCCGGGACGACACTTTACGCGCATGCATTGAGCCCAGTTTTCCCATAACGAGGCTCAATTAAATGTTAGGCAACACTTAAACGATTTAATATGTCAGTTATCAAGTACGCCCTCCATTATCACCCTCAACCATTGATCGTGTTTGTGGCGCACAAGCTCGTCCAAATTGACTTCACGAAGTATTACAACCTATAATACATATGGCTTATGACAGAGTTAACATCGCCAAGAGAAAATACATGTTTGTACTGTCTAAAAGCATTTAAATGAACAACCAGTAGTGAAGCACCATTCGGAGTTATCGACATTAACTAGGCAAATAAAATGTAAAACCAGGTCTGTCCGTTCGTTTTGTTCATCCACGTTTTATGAACAGACTTTATGAAAATCATGTTCTGCTGTGGAAAGAGAAAAGAATTTTACCCTAACCCTTACCCGATACCGAAACACATATAAGGTCGGCATGGCCGATAAGCGGAATCTTTCAACGTTTCACGCCATATTTAAATTGAAAGGAAACGTTCTAAATATTATCATGATATCAGTTATCCTATCGCCCGTTATACGACCTACTTCTTGCAATCCCAGTTTTATTCTCAGCAAACATGATATCGATTTTGGAAATGACGAACATGTCGCTATTATGTATACTTTCTGATTACAATCCCATCATAGCACGTTCGTGCCACGCGGCTTATAGATCATTGTTATTCGATATAATTAGCTGTTAATTATTATGTCCAGCTCGGCGCCACAATAGTGAAAGCTAAATACGAATCTCGGTGTAGTGTAGCCCGAGTGGTTATTGCATCAAGATATTGATTCATAGACAATGTCTGATTGGCTGTAGTTGCTATCCTACGTATTATTGTATATTCTGACATGTTAATGTACTGTACAATGCATGAAGAACATTTTTAAACATTTTGATTGTCTTCTCTTTTTTTGTACCCATGCATTTTTACGACGCAGGTGAAAAAAAATAGGGATCTTAAAGGACACCGAATTAAATTATTTTTTACAGTGTTTATTTCTAAAATAAAATCCCGACTTGTGAACTAAACTGTAACATACCATCAATTTTAAATGTAGACAAAACGCAATCGCAAGTAAAATAGTAAAAGCAGAGGGCCGCACCGGGATTTGAACCCGGGACCTCTCGCACCCAAAGCGAGAATCATACCCCTAGACCATGCGGCCGCACATACTAAAGTTAAATGATATTTGGTTAATAAAGGTAAAATGTTTACCTTCTTCAATCTACCGACACAATCGCTTTAATATCGTCTTACTTAAATTGCTGGTCATTCTTTCATAATGAATTGCATATTTATATATTCACAGGAAATGTAGAATTAACGGTGTCCCTCATAAATCAAAGCTTCAGTTGATAAGGATATGCAGAAATAGCGCTTTGCCCACGTATCAAAAAGCTCGGTAAAAAGTACACGTTAACTTAGCTGAGTCCTCAACGAATCTACAACGTCTGTTAAAAAGTATATGAACATCGCTCTGTGAAAAGGGGGTTTAATGCATGTGCGTAAATTGTCGTCCAAGATTAGGCTGTGCAGACTGCACAGAGACGACCCTTTCCGCCGTAACTTGATTTTTGATAAGAAGAGGCTTTATTTAAACGAAAATATCATACACGCGGAAAGTGTCACTTTACGCACATGCATTAAACACCCTTTTCACAGAGCGAGGCTCATATGTGAAATTGCGACGTTTCCCATAAATCAACATCACACTTAGTTCATAATAATATATAACCATTGACAATAATCCGGATCCATTTCGTTGCCGACATCAGATTTTTAAGTCAATTATTATGCAAACAGATTACTCTATTCATTATTAAGATTATAAAAATAATTATAATGATGAAGATAATAATAATAATAATAATAATAATAATAATAATACTAAGAACAATTTCAATTATACTTGTTATAACAATAATATTACTGCTGCTACTAATAAATTATTACCACGACCTTTTTTCGACCTTTTTTATTTTCTCTATAATTCGTTTCCGGATATAAGTGAGTGGCTTTAGCGGTCTGCGAATTGATCCTTCACATTAAGTTAGGTTTCTCAAAGGTATATTGCGTGGGTTCAATTTATGGTTTTATATCTATTGTGCAACACAATTGGGATTTATGCAATATGAAAACAACAACAACCTCACAACCATTATGATCGTTATTATATGAGTCGTGATCTGTGAAAACTGGGCATAATGCATGTGCGTAAAGTGTCGTCCAAGATTAGCCTGTGCAGTCCGCACAGGCTAATCAGGGACAACACTTTCCGCCTAAAATGGATTTTCGCTAAGAAGAGACATCATTTTAACGAAAAATTCTATAAAAGCGGAAATTGTCGTCCTTGATTAGCCTGTGCGGACTGCACATGCTTATCTGGGATGACAATTTACGCACAAGCATTATGCACAGTTTTCTCAGAACACAACACATAAATGTCTTGCTATTCAAATAATTTTGAGCCCCGCTCTGGGAAAACAGGGATTAATGCAGGGCATTCCACTTAAAATGGATTTTTTTTTAAAAGTGACTTCCTTTACACGAAAAATTCCATACAAGCGGAAAATGTCGTCCCTGATTAGCCGGTACGGACTGCACACGCTAATCTGGGACGACACTTTATGCAAATTGACTAAGCCCCGTTTTCCCAGAGCGCGGCTTATATACGTTTTGTTATTCAACTGAATTTTGATTTATTTTATTTCAGTCTTACTATAGAAGAGATCCGAGGCTGGGCAGAATCATTCGACAAACTCATAAAAAGTAAGAAGACGCGTTTTTGTTAATAAGTAGAACGAAAGAGTATGTTTGGAATTATGTAAAACTAATAAACACCGATATTTTTCACAACTTTTATTACGTACATGAAGTGAGTAACAATTTACCAATATGTTACAAAATCATCACGTTAAGACAAAACGTGCTAGGCATGCCAATCTATACGAATTCGTTTCCTCGCCAATATGCATCGTCTTTAAAGGGCTTCATAGTTTGTGGCTGTAATATATATCGACAATATACAGTGTGTTATGAATTTTTATATTGGAAAGAATAGACAATTTTACATTTTTATTAGTACAAAGCACTGGTCAATTTTCCTAGAAAGACTGTTAACTGTGTCTTAAGTAATGCAAAAGTAATGTGCCTAAAATTTTTATGTGTTTTTTAACGAGAAAATTCGCTTTAAGATTTGAGTCGCGCTGTGGGAAAACGGGGCATAATCAATTTTCGTAAAGTGTCCGAACAGGCTTATCAGGGAATACACTTTCCGCGGTTATGGTATGTTTCATTTAAAGGCAGTACATTCTTAGCGATAACCAGTTGAAACGGAAAGTGTCGTCCCGGATTAGCCTGTGCGGACTGCACATGCTAATCTGGGATGGAACTTTACGCACATTAATTAAGCCTAATTTTCCAAGCACGAGGCTTGTTTTTATCAGACTTAGAAACTGTGTAGCTGTTCTTTAAAGCTAACCGCTACTGCTCTGGAGAGGCCACAGATTGCTATTGGAAATGTCTCCATCTCTTATGCGACACAGTGTACATGTAGTGTATTTGTGTAGCTTAGTTGTTTATGATGGGCAAGTACCAAAACATTAAGGTTGCGATGGCGTATAGGTCCTGAGGTGGGGTCCCAGTTTGGCATTTGTACGATAAGATGATATTAAGAGAGTAATCCAAGTCATATATAGCGTTTATTGGCTCATTAGAAATAATCAAGATTTATTAAAAGTACATATAAATGGGGTCTACATAGGTCTTAGTTGCTCAAAACTGTAACGGCTACTTAAGCTTACAGCCGTCAATATTTTGATCAAGTTATTTATGCGACTTAAATGTTTAGACTTTAATACATGTGTTCATTGTAAACACATTTGTATGCTGTCATTATTTGCATATGTGTGATAATAACATTGATCTTACCATTTATTTTAACTGGGTCTGAAGTTAACAGGCGGTTACCATAACTGGTCGTTAACAGACGGTTACCATAATCTATTTATAATTAATAAATCAAGAATTGGCGGAAAGTGTCGTCCCTGATTAGCATGTTCGGATTGCACAGGCTTACCTTGGAAGGCACTTGATAAGCAGGCTAATCTGGGACGACACTTTATGCACTTGCATTAAGACCGGATTTCCAAGAACGTTGATCCTATTGTATATACATATACACACTTCTTTAACTACATGACATGTCAAACATATCGCTTTTCACTGTATAAGGTTTTAATATGGCCTCGCTCTGGGAAAACGGGGCTTTATGCATGTGCGTAAAGTATCGTCCCATATTAGCATGTGCAGTCCACACAGGCTTATCAGGGACAAAACTTTCCGCTGTTATGGAATTGTTCGTTTAAGGTGATCTGTCGTAAAAGAAAATTCAGTCTCGGCAAAAAGTGTCGTCTCTGATAAGTCTGTGTGTGAAGATTTGATAATCACGTATTAAGCCCCGTTTTCCCAGAGCACGACAATTCATTCGTTTCACTGTATATGGTTGTAATTGCAATCTAGTACTGACATATTTAATGAAGAGAAATAATTAGAGAACTTATGAAAAATTAATGTCTAATTGTGTTTGTTTTGTTGTTATTTCAGAATCAAGTAAGTGCCTGTGATTTGATAAACCAGGAGTGTAGTATGTATAAATGTTGTGTATACACGTTATGTTCTGAATGTATACCCAATCGTATGTATTCATCAGTATCATTAAGTAAATCAGACAGTTTTGAAAATACTTACTTTGTATATAAATCCAACAATGCACCGTATAAGGATATGCACATTGTGCATTTTGCCTGTTGCGGAATAGTATTCAAATAAACTCGTTTGCTTTGTTGATCATTGTATGCAATAAAACGTCGTTTACTTAAAAAACAAGTTGACACAATATATAATCTTCCGGGAATAATTGCAACGAATCAAATATTGGTATTACCCCTTCAAGCTAAACGCTCCTTTAAATATAGAGGGTATTTTATTGTTGTTGTTGTGTGTGTGTGTATGTGATACCGCATACTATCCTTATTGGAAAGGGAGAACATAAATATATATGAGCCTCGCTCTGTGAAACAGGTTTTTAATGCATGTACGTGAAATTTCGTCCCAGATTAGCCTGATCAGTCCGCACAGGCTTATCATGGTCGACACTTTACGCATAGACTGGATTTTTGCTAAGAAAGGACTTTCTTTAAACGAAAAAAAGCATACTAGCGGAAACGCAAATCTGGTACGACATATTACGCACACGCATTAAACCCCCGTGTCTCAGAGCGAGAGAGCACTGTGTAAGAAACGGAGTAAAATTGTCTTACTTTCCAGTGATTATATATCCGGTATCACCCATCAAACTGAACACGTTTCTTTATTTTTAATATGTTAAGGTATGTTTACATGAAAATAGATATATATTTAACATGGAATTAAAGAAGGATTAATCACACAGATACTTATTTCACAACTAACCATAAAACAAATCGCTTTCAAACCGAATCAAATCTACCAAATAAACATTACCATTTACCATCCATATCTTGATATAGATAAATGGCTTATTAAACCATTCAATAAACATTACTTTTCTTTCGCGATGTCGAAATGTTCAATATACCAAATAAACAAACCCAATTGCGATTAGTATTTTGATATTGTGAAATTGCTCTTGTACCCAATAAATACATCTTACCTTTCATTGATATTTCTTTCAAAAAACACGTTCAACTCGATCAATTCGCTAATACCCCCGTTACACCGACTCCGTTCGAAGTACGTTCTGAAAAAATGTGACTAAACGGGCTCGAACTGTGTGAGAACGGAGTGATCGTAGTAGCAACGTGTTACGAACTGTCTTCGAACTATGTGGACGGCCTGGAACGGGGTTGAACGGGAGAGGTGTTTCAGAACTTTGAGTCTACTCAAAATTTTCTTCCGATCATCCCGTTCTACAATTAAACGTAGTAAAAACGTACTGGAAACGGAGTGGACGTACTTAGAACGGATATGTCGTACTGAGGTCGGGTAAGGAACGTGCCAGAACGTAGTGCGATCGGACCGAAATTACCTGTACGATGCCACACCGATCGAGTACGTTTCTAGTCCGTCCAATCCGTTCTCAGACAGACCGACCCCGTCCGCACTACGTCTCAAGTACGATCTTGTTTCGTGTAAATGAATAGAAACTAAAAGATAAGTTCTTACAACGTTTGCAACACGTTCTATAAGTTCTCAGTAAGTTCTTAGTACGTTGTACTCGTTTTAAGGAGTTCGCAGTAGGTTCCAAGTACGTTGTACTCGTTCAATGCAGTTGTTACAACGTTCAAACCGT
>VMBQ01001816.1:66813-120192 GCA_007657795.1 Dreissena rostriformis | reverse complement strand
GTATCTCTGCTAGCGGATACAACGGTGCTTGGTGTAACTGGGTCTTAACGTACACAGAACCATTTGTATCTCTGCTAGCGGATACAACGGTGCTTGGTGTAACTGGGTCTTAACGTACACAGAACCATTTGTATCTCTGCTAGCGGATACAACGGTGCTTGGTGTAACTGGGTCTTGACGTACACAGAACCATTTGTATCTCTGCTAGCGGATACAACGGGGATTATGTGAGCCTTGTTCTGGGAAAACTGGGCTTAATTCGTGTGCGTAAAGTGTCATCCCAGATAAGCCTGTGCTGTCCGCAAAGGCTAATTAGGGACGGAACTTTCCGCTTTTATGTTTTTTTTTCCGATTAAAATAAGTCTCTTGTAAACAAAAAACAGTTAAGGCTTTAGGCACATTCATTTATCCCAGTTTTCTCAGAACGCGGCTTTTTTGACAAATCATTAATATTGTACACGCGTGTCTTGTTTGCAGCGGGTCGAAAGGTGTTCCGGGAGTTCCTTCGCTCCGAGTACAGCGAGGAGAACATCCTGTTCTGGCTGGCATGCGAGGAGCTGAAGCAGGAACAGAGCTCCGAGGCGGTCGAAGAAAAGGCGCGACTCATATACGAGGACTACATCTCTATATTATCGCCAGAAGAGGTGAGCTGGGCTTTATGCATGTGCGTAAAGTGTCATCCCAGATAAGCCAGTGCAGTCCGCACTGGCTAATCAGGGACGACATTTTCCGTCTTACAAGTAAATGGATTTTTTCTATGAAGAGACTTCCTACGAACGAAAAATACAATAAAAGCGGATAGTTTCGTACCTGATTAGCCTGTGCAGACTGCTCAGGCTGATCTGGGACGGCACTTTACGCACATACATATACATCTTTAAATTATTGCCAAAAGAGGCGTGGAGCGTAAACTATCCATTTCTTATCGCTTAAGGAAGTTTGGTCAAGCAAATAAGGGTAAACCTCTATATTGTATACTGTAGTCGAAAATGACGGTACTATATCTCTTTAATATTGCAAAAGAGAGAGAACGTAATATGTACAAGTGAATCATGTTTATTTGTCTTTCCTCGTCTTTTATTGGCTAAGCCAGGTCACATTCTAACCGAGTTATTTTCCATATTAGGTCAATATATTTTCATGTCGGCTCAGTAACGGTAAATAACGTCACGGCAGAAAACAAATTGAAGTCTTTAAATACATAATATATAATATAGAAATATGATATTGTCATAATTAGGTATGTAACAATATCTGTGTAGCATCGCAAAAAAAAGCTTCTATCGCCAAACGAGATAAGTAAAACAATAAGTTGACGTCATTTCATTATTTTGCCAACCGAGGTGAGGATGGTTTCTTTATATCATATCTAAAGTGTGATCATGGAATCATTTTCATTTGCACGCGCAGCACAAGGAAATAACATGCACGTGTGGTCGAGAAGTGTCTGAGCGTCATGGATTACATACTTTTCTTATGCAACATTGTACGAAATGTTCTCAAACCAATATGTGCTAAATTTCAATTTGATATATTGAGCCGTTTTTGTTTAAAAATACGATTTATAAACAAATGTTGCGTTTCAACTGCATTTGAGAGTTAACATGTCTTGGCGGATTTTTTTCTGTATATGTATGCATATGTATATGTATATATGTATCTTTATATTTCTGTACGATTGTCAGAACTGGTGGTTCAATATTTTAGGATGCATGTATTTTAATGTTTTGCAACTTTACATTAACGTCAATATAGAAAGGCCTATAATTTGAGACTTATTTTAATTTCTACCTCGACCCGCGACTTGTTTTCTAAAGACAAATTAGGGAGATAAGTGTGGGTCAATCTGCAACAAACCGAGGGGGGAATCCTCATGTTGTAAAAGTAGTTCTGGAAATCTCGTATCTCTTCTTAGTACCGTCAACTTGACAAATGTTTGAATTGATCCGTATCAACGGACAACGCTGCATAGTACGTACATAAGAGACAATGTTAAGTAAAATTCACGTGCTTAACCCATTTATGCCTAGTGGACTCTCCCATCCTTCTGAATTGGATCAATTTATTTCCAAAATTAGGGATGTCGAGTATATTTATTTCTATATTTAGAATATTTCTTACGGGAATTCCTTTAAGCAAACAGCGCAGACCCTGATGCGGCGTCTCATCTGGGTTTACGCTGTTTCCCTAGGCCTTTTTTGTAGACGCAATGCATACATGGGTTAAATGCGCGATCTAGCAACCTTTGACAAACAGTTTTTGAATTATGCAGCGGAGTAAAACCACATCAATTTTGCCAACCAACTGTTTGGCGTTTAGATGATTGTTTTAACCCATTTATGCCTAGCGTCTAGAAAAAAGGCCTTGGCAAACAGCGTATACCCAGATGAGACGCCGCATGATGCGGCGTCTCATCTGGGTCTGCGCTGTTTGCTTTAAGGAATTTCCGTAAGAAATATTCTTTATATGGAAATAAATATACTAGACATCCCTAATTTTGGAAATAAATTGATCCAATTTAGAAGGACGGGAGAGTCCACTAGGCATAAATGGGTTAAAAATCACTTGGACTAGCGTCCTTTTGATTTACTTTCTGCGCGTCGGACCTCCATACCATTGTTTATTACCGTAATAACCAACACTTAGTCGGACATTATTCCTTAAATATTATCGACCATAGAAGCCTTTGGTTAAGTCTTATTTCGAAATATTATCGATAATTAGGTGATACTGCAGCCTATACATATACTCGCCAATCACAGTTGTTATCTGATATGTGTGAGATGATATGTATATAATGTCGCCAATAAGGTACGAATCTATAGCAATTACGACAACACATTTTGATTCGCAGCAACGACATTTATAGAAACTTTGTATCGGATCACTTATTCGGCATGCATTAACAGTTAAACGCGAAATGGAAGTAAGAGCTATGACGTTGTTCTTGAGATATTAATTGAACGGGAATCGATAACGTAGCATGGGGTTTATCGTATTGACCGCAGGTTTATGTGAATAGAAAACACTGGCCTGAATTGCTTTACTTATTTCCCTTTACAAATGAACCTGTTTAACATCGTTAGTTAAAACTTTTTTTTGAATACATTTTTTATAAAATTGTGTCTTCCATTTCAGGTTAGTTTAGATTCACGGGTTCGGGAAGTTATAAATAGAAACATGGTGGACCCCACACCGCATACGTTCGACGAAGCCCAGTTACAGATTTACACATTGATGCACCGTGATTCCTACCCGAGATTTTTAAATTCACAAATATACAAAAAACTTATACAACAGTACTCGTGAACTAGAGATTAAGTTGTTATAGGTTTTTATTCGATTTTACCAATTCGATGAGGAATGATTCAAGATGTTTCAAATCGTCGACGACGGGACGTGTAGTACAGAATTTCGTACTACGTCATAGGTTTATACGTACCACGTGATATATTACGTGCTCATGCGTAAACGCATGCGCGTAGTGTCGACGTTTCATTGGTTGTTTTTGAAATCATGGAGTGTTATTTTTGGAAGTGATAAGTGATGTTTGAAATATCCACCTGAAATATCTCTCCATGCGAGAGGCATTCATCTTGATTTTTCCATCGATTTAACCATACAGCGCAGCTGCTTACGGTTAAACGGGGCGACGATTCAATAGTTATTCCAATGTTTATACTGACCTTCTCTACTGGAGGATATAGCACAATATTGTAACTGATGTCACATAATACGTCAAAGGTTTTATATTGAACATATGTATAATTCCAGTTATATTTTCCAAACACCAGCTCTTATGGGCGGCCAAATTGTGAACGAAGTGATGCGTGTGATTCCTATTGTATCCATGTCTGTGCTGTCTTATTGGACCTTCCTACAACGAGGTCTTTTTCGAGGTGTAAAGACATGTCGTAGTTTTAGCTAACCCATATACTATTTATAGTGAATTATGCGAGTCAGTTGTACTTATTGATTATTGTTTCCTCTTTTTTTCTACGTTCGTTAGTATGTTATTGTTCTCAATACGTGTTTGTTTAGTACGGAATCGCTTAGGATACTTACATTAAGGCGCAGTTATTAATACATATCGCGGGTATTGAAACGGCTATATTTGCAATAACAAAGTTATGTTGATACTCATATTTAACATACCAAACTTCTGTGTAGTTAAACGCTTACATAAACAATTATAGCCATCGAGCTCTTTCAGATCACTTGAATGTCCATCGCAATATAATGCGATTACAACAATCCCAAAGGAAACAAAGGCATATGCACTAGATCTTGCATGCGTGATCATAATAAATATAACTCGAACTATGCACTCAGTACAAAACCTGTTTATGAGAAGCAATCCTTTGCACATTCTCAACAGAATTTTGTGAATTAACGATTATTACTATAGTTTTGCATGCATATTTCAATTATAAAAAAACAAAACAAACAGACACATACACAAGATAACACGTATGCGTATTTGTACACATGTTTTATTGATACATAATCTGAAAATCAAGTTTTTTTAGTATGTACCAGGAATAATCTTATCTCTGTACATTTTTAAATGGTCATATGTACGCGAAAGGCCATATGGCGCAATCAAAATGTTATTCAATATTTTCCAATGCATTACATATCTTTTTATTTTAATGTTTTGTAGCCGTTAATGTCTGTTAAATGTTAATAATTTTTTCGCGTGAGTGTTAATTGGGATCCAAATGTATGAAGGACCTCTTGTTTTACTGTTACCATATATGTATCTTCAGACATTCGATGTCTGGCACGAAGTTTGTATTATTTCCCGATAGAAATATCATGTTCGATATTAAAGTATATATGTACAATCTTTGGTATCAATCAATTTAAAAATAACCCGAGTAAAGTAACACAGATACAAGAGGATAGAAAAACATATTTTGAACTTACTTAGTAAACACTTCAATACAGAATAATAACCACAGTCATTATCATCTGTCCAATTAAAGTATAGACATATATTTGTCCGTTTGTACATATAAAAGCTAGTTGGTGAAAAGAAAAAAAGAACATACTAGCTTACTGTGCGTGAATAGTAATTTTTCTAAACAAGTAAACTATAAATAAATATTTATTAACTTTTTTGTTAATTTTATTTCAATCGCCATACTACATATTTTTATGGGTTCGTCCAACACTTTGATATTCCCATTTCTAAAGGAGTTATATAAAGCCTTTTGTATAAGGATGATAATGTATTTTTATTTTATTTTAAAAGGAACAATCCGTTAACTAGTAAACGCATGTAATTATATGTTTTGCTAATATGTAGGTTATTTATTGACGTTTTTGTATGTTGAACATAAGTGTCCCGAAAGCATTAGAACAAATGTACCAACGTTTGTACTCAAACTAAGTTTACGTGCTGCATAATTACCATACAAAACATACGATATCAATCGCATCATCACAAAACTAAACATTTGTTCATTAATTTGTTTTGATAAACATATTTATTGTCATCAACACATCTTAGTCAGACTCTCTTAATATAAACAATCGAAACATTGTATTGGTTTACCGCGCTTATTCAGGCATGTTTAAGTGCGAAACTTTCTTTATACTCTAATTATTAAATAATCGTCTGCATCTTTATTGACTTAATACTATAATCAAACATACCACAAACACAATACAACCATGGATCTAAAACTATGGAATGTAAAGCGGTTTATTTAAACTTTTCAAACGGGACCAAAAGTATTTCGAATATAAAATAGTTAAGAACAACTGAATTCTCCAAACTAACTACAAGCCAATGCTGCTGATATAATATTCATAGTTGTATACAATTAAGTTGCTTGTCAACTGTTTGGCTTAATATTTTGAATATTATAAAACGCACCAACTTTCCTTTTTCTTTTTCCTGAATGGATCTGTTCAATTCGTAATGTTTTCTTCAATTTATATCAGAACTGCGCAATCAGATTTTTAGCTCAAATTTTAATGACATCGTCTGGCATACAATTGATGTATTATAGCTCTTTATAGGTCTTTGTTTTCTTACGCGAATTATTTTTAAGGTCACCTTTTTGTTTTATACTATTATGTACTTCAGTTAAATGTGCAATAACGTATTTTATTATGATATAGAATGTCACACNTTTTTAAGGTCACATTTTTGTTTTATACTATTATGTACTTCAGTTAAATGTGCAATAACGTTTTTTATTATGCTATAGAATGTCACACCAAGTGACATGTTTTTATTTGTGTTCAGTTTGTAAGTATGATTGATGCACAATCATACGCTATAGATTATTATTATATGTATTGTTTTATTTATATTAAAACTAATCTTTTTATCTGTGATTGTTTTTCTTTCAAATTTTGTATTCATACGAACTAAACAGTTATTTATCCTTAGTCATTTACCTATATAATACGTTCTTCCATTGTGGAAGAAACAAAAACAATTACAATGCATTCTTATCTAGCATACGTGTCATCGTAAACAATTTAAGTTTTTATTTTACGCAAATTTGATTATTACAAATGGTCACCTGAAATATATACCCATTATATTATTTATTTGCAGTGTTTTTATTCATAAAACGTTTTATTAAAAATCAACACAAATACTTAACACAAAATTGTGAAACGCACACCCACACAAATAGAAAACCTTTTGTTCACGTATACACTTATGTCATGCATTCAACCCATCAATAACATACCCAATATTTCATTTTCAATACTTATTTTGTAACTAATACCTCCTTCGTCGTCTAAGATGCATTTTGACCTAGATTACTTACGATACATATATGTGGTGGCAACATTGACTGCCAATAGAACTGCGATGAATTCCATGTTTTATGGACTGGAAACTGACAACAACGGTTTACATTTGACAATAATTGCATATAGTTGTTTAAATAAGCAGTCACAGGCAAAGACATAGCAGTCACAGGCAAAGACATAGTATAAACAATAGTATTCTAGTTCTGAACATAATTTTGTCCTTTTTAATATAATATTAATATTATTGATTAACACTTTTCCTTATTTTATGTTATGCTCAGACGTTTATATTTATTCACAGAACGGGGAAAATGATTACATTTAGAAGGTTATGATTCAGAACAGCATGGATCCTCGACTACGAGTAAATGTCTGTTAACACAAACCTGTAATTACAATTTCGATGACAGTCCTGCATTCAGTAATTACTTTTACCAAATCAACTCCATATATATGGGTGGAGAATTAAGGTATTTTAGCGAAATAGAACAGTGTACAAGATTTTGTACCGTTTGTGTTTAATCGAACGTGCACAATTTGCATTGTATATACTATAACGTTCACATGGACCAATTTTTGTGTTTTTGTTTTATAGAAGGATGCCAGGTACCTGCATCCATATTTAGACGCCAAGAATGATCGTTGCAAATAAGCATTTTATGTTTATATGAGAACATCGATACCCATTTATTGTCAAAAATGATTATGAAATATGCTGTTGATGTCTGTCAAACATTGTTTATTTGTTGTATATACTGTAGTTGATGTACTTGGGTTTTCATGACTAGAATACAGCCGTGACTTCATTCAATATATAAACCTCCCTCAATGAAAATGGGGTTCAATGAATGTGCGTAAAGCGTCGTTCAAGATTAGCCTATTCACTCCGCACTGGTTAATCAGGGACGACACTTTCAACTTTTATGATATTTTGCGTTTAAAGGGAGTCTTTTTTAGCAAAAATCTAGTAAAGGCGGAAAGCGTCGACCCTGATTAGCCTTTGTGGCTGCACTGGCTAATTTGGGACGTCACTTTACGTACATGCATTAAACNTTTGTTGTATATACTGTAGTTGATGTACTTGGGTTTTCATGACTAGAATACAGCCGTGACTTCATTCAATATATAGTCCTCCCTCAATGAAAATGGGGTTAAATGAATGTGCGTAAAGCGTCGTTCAAGATTAGCCTATGCACTCCGCACTGGCTAATCAGGGACGACACTTTCAACTTTTATGATATTTTTCGTTTAAGGGGAGTCTTTTTTAGCAAAAATCTAGTTAAGGCGGAAAGCGTCGACCCTGATTAGCCTTTGCGGCTGCACTGGCTTATTTGGGACGTCACTTTACGTACATGCATTAAACCCCCTTTTCATAGAGCTTGACTCATATATACAAGCTGATCGATAGCCGTTCGTGTTTATCAAAAAGAAATATTGTATACCGAATATACGAGCATCCTTAACGATACGACAACAATGAAGCAAAACAAAAAAAGGAAATATTAGATCTTCAAACAGGTAGGATATGAACAATATTTCAAATTTAAATAGAGCTACCATTTATATTTCTAAAAATAATCGCGACTTGCGTATATATGCACTATTTCCAAACGGCATTTTGTTTCGATAACAAATTTTGAAAAAAAAAATGCATCGATTATCATTTTATTGCACGTATAATTTTAACACCAAGGCAGTTTTATATGTTAAGTCCGTGTTAAATCGGAACCATATTTTGTTTAGAAAACAAGACGGTTGTCATAATCTGAGGGTTGTTAAGACTGCAACATGTTCAGAAATGCTTATAAGTAAGGAGATACGGCTATATACACTATTGGTCTATCTTTGTCTTAAATCCTTTTCTATTGCAAATTTGCATTTATTTCTTATGTTAATGATTGACATTTCTTTATTTAATTGCCATTTTATTGTTTACAATACATTATTATGTGCTTGTTCTGTGTTTGATTATTAATGATTCAAATAGACAAAATGTTTATTTATTATATTATTAATATTTCCCATGTTGGTTTGTTTTTCCTATTAATATACCTCGTGATAGGTAAAATCTGTGAATGACACAACACGCTGTGGTACACTCCAGCTGTATCAACACTAATGATGTATTCTTAACTACTATCTGACCTAAAATACTATTGATGACAGACGACACAAGAAGAACACAAGAACCATATAAAAAAACAGTGAAAATCCAGTTGAATAAGCAGGAGCTTAATCTCTGTTTAAAGAAATTCAAGCGACCAATTCGCAAATAATTAGAAACAAAACAAATTGATACGGCAGACACAAGTTTGACATAACGGTATACACATTTTATTTCATCTTATTGTCAGTCAGAAGGTCGCAAGTAGGTTGCTAATGAAACGGGCCAAACACCTGGTATCTTGCTTCAAGCTGTTAACAGCAAAGAAGTATATCATCTGTTTTACCTTTTCATCGAACTTATAATGTAAGACTTTAAAGTCCATGACATTATGTTTGCCATTCCGAAGTGTTGACATGTGTATGATAATTTTCGTGGTGAGATATAGCTATGGCGAAATTAAGAGTAATTGGCCTTGACATTTACTAAACAAAACAGCATAACATCAACATATGCTTTGATAAGGCGAAACAAACACCCGTAATATACATCTCCATAAAGCCCTTCAAAGATATATAGTCTGACCTTCTGACAATGCTGTATATAGACTAACACAAATGTCCAGAAATAAACACACACAACAAAACAAACCACAGGGTCACTGAATGTCCATTCATACGGCTATGTACACTGGGAATGGCAACAATGGGTCATCGTAGACTCAACCAAATAAGCCTACACGAAAGGTTTATACATGTTGCCCTGTTATTGCATTTCGCAGTCACGTTTTCGTCTGAGGCGCAGCCAAAACCAAAAGCAGTTTATCCTTACATCAATCAATAGATAGAAGACACCAGTTGCCCGCAAACTAAATATGGACATACACACTTAACCAAAAATTACTCAAAATTATATACAAAGACGTTATCCCTTAATTTTGTTTGCGCTATATTAACATTTTATATAATATGAATACATTAGATAGATTTATAACTCGCAGTTGGAAAATGCCGTACTTAAATATGAAGTTACTAAAATACGCTTTAAATATTTCATAAATGTTTCAATGTCCTACATACCAATGCAGCAGACCTCAGAGATTTAAAATCCTGTTTGAAAATATTTTTATAATACCATTTATAAATAGTAAATAATATTATATATAAGGCCGAAATATATGTGTTGCTTTTGTTGTTTTGTTTCATACATTTCTATAATAGCTTGGGTCTGTTTAAGCTTTTATTTGAAGACAACGTACATTGTATTTGTCAATCTGCGGGATCAGAAATAAACATTATTGAAATTAAAGGCATACACAGCTGGCTCCTATCCATTTCTTGAGATCGATGTCTGTCAAATGTGGTCTAGCTGAAACGCATTATTATTAGAAGCTAAGGCAAATAAAATATCCTTTAATTTGTGTCAAATTAGGTCAATTTGATTCTGGACAAGTAAGACATTGGTAACTAAAAACAAGCTATGATCTGTGCTATGGGAATCATGCATGTTATTTCATCCCGTTTTGAAATACTTAAATACTTTACTTTAACGTATTTGCTGGTGACTCAGAAGCAGAAGCGTCGGTAGTCAGCGACATTCGTTCTAAGACATGACCATGTTAAGCACATAATGTTTGTTCTAAAGGGACCGCACCTCAGTTAACACACATGAATGGCGTAGTGGTGCTATTGAGCATTATCCCCCATTGACACAGACATAGTTGGAGTGTCTCTTTACTGAACTGAAAGAGAAACCACTCCGATAAAAGTGTAGTCATGTTATTGCAACCCTTAGGTAATAACTTTACTGCATCTGAAATCAGCGTTTCGTGTTTGCGTAATTTGAANCTGGACAAGTAAGACATTGGTAACTAAAAACAAGCTATGATCTGTACTATGGGAATCATGCATGTTATTTCATCCCGTTTTGAAATACTTCAATACTTTACTTTGACGTATTTGCTGGTGACGCAGAAGCAGAAGCGTCGGTAGTCAGCGACATTCGTTCTAAGACATGACCATGTTGAGCACATAATGTTTGTTCTAAAGGGACCGTACCTCAGTTAACATACATGAATGGCGTAGTGGTGCAAGTGAGCATTATCCCCCATTGATACAGACATAGTTGGAGTGTCTCTTTGCTGAACTGAAAGAGAAACCACTCAGATGAAAGTGTAGTCATGTTATTGCAACCCTCAGGTAATAACTTCACTGCATCTGAAATCAGCGTTTCGTGTTTGCGTAATTTGAAAATAATTTAATTTAATTGAAAAGCCAACGTTAATTTTCGAGTCGGTTGGATCATTTTAATGTTAACATGTTGACGTCAGACTTTTGAATTTCTTGTATAACTACCATCCTGATTATTTTGGTGTACATGTCGTTGAAACAAACAATGAATCTTATTTTACAGCATTTATAGTGAACAAGGAAATGAGAATATTTAATCGTTGAAATAGTTCATATCTAATGTAGAGCAAACGCATTGCAAAAAATCATGGTACTAGGAATATTAGTATTTACCACTTTTGTGTTAGACTTGTTTTAACGTGTCACGTATGATAACAACATATATGCGACTAAGAAACAACCAATATTCCCAGACAGACGGACATCAATGGTGATTCTAGTCTACCATCCTTTACTCTGTAACGTTTGATTAGGTATAATAGTTATTACGAAAATCAAACATTGTGATGGGTAAATCATTTCCGAGGTATAAATAATTAAATACGAATTAATTCAATTTATGTCATTCATAAACAGATCATTATTCGAAAACTTGTTAAATAAGTTAGTTTATTTGCATAAAGAATGTGTCATCGGTTGATTTCAAATGACATTATGTTTATAAAAGAAGGATGTTCCGTAGATTCGTATTATTTAATATTAACAAATATAAGTTGGAAAATAATAACCAATAAGAGTATAATAGTGTGGTGTTACATTTAGGAAAAGTTAGAGAGCGAAAGATTTTTTCCACGACTCTTCTGTGTCATATGGTGATGAACACTCACCGACACAAAATTATGTTGTAAAGAAGTAAATACATAAATGGAGTGGGGTAAATTGTTAACAAATAATCAAATGTAAATGAAGCTAATGTACCGTTTCCAGTAAGAATGTTTATAACATAAATACAACTAGCATTTTGTGGATAGTTTTACAAAATATTACAAGGCTTCAAATATTTGGACGTATTTACTGTGTATATCAATTCAACGACAACAATTTGGAATGGTTTATTTGCTTCCAAACATGTTTCTACATATTCAACGACATTGTACAATAATACATTAATTACGGAAAGTGACAGTATAACAACAATTAGATAATTTAACAAATAAACCAATTTAATCTTCGTGGGCTTGATTTTTGTTGTAGTGGAACATTTTTTTTTAACACTCGATTTTAATATATATATATATGCTCATAATGACAAACATTCCTTCAATAACCTTTGTATTTGCTACGTGTTTCGCTTACCCAATGGTTTCAACATGTAGCCTAAAAGTGTGGGTCAAAGTAGATATTTATTTAACAATTGCACTCTCACCAGAATAAAAATGGTAATGCAGGTTGATAAATGACAAGACAAGTAAACCATATTTATCCCATACAAATGAAAATCTCACTTGAAATGTACGTATGTACAATTAACTTCCATCATACCAATAATCTTGATCAGTCACACAATAGGAACTATGATCGTATATTGTACCAGTTGCGACTAGATTTGATCAGTGTATATGACACCATTTCATTTCATTTTTAAAGCTAACGCTCGAGCATTTTCTTGACGTTCTTCTAGACGTTCAAAATCATCTTCTGCCAAAATCTGAAATAGAAGAAGTAAGGAAGCATGTAAGTTTGAATGAATAACAACGCCATTGAACATTGCCAAGTGCTGTCTACATAAGTAAAAACATCTACAAAAAACAAATTAACATAAAATTCGTCAAAGTGACGCTTCCAAATTCAAAACACGTGAGACGAATTTCTAGTTTTACTGTTGTGTTAATTTTTGTCTGTCATTATCACAGTTAATACATTGTTTTTTTAAATGTTATGTTTGGGGGTATCAAACACCTGAAATGACACAATTAGTTGTATTTAAACCCATGAGTGTTATTTTATTCTTGTATACGTACTGACCTTGAACAAAAGTAGTTCGGTCCATTTAGGGGACCCAACCTCAAATCGTGCTAGCAATTGACATCGAGTTGATTTAGGCCCAGTCCAAACCTGTCCTTTCCAAAGCCAGCTAGCATCAAGTCTGTCCAAGTGGTACCAGCCATTTGGTGCTTACACCGCGACATCGTGAGCATGCATGACTTCAACTAAAAATGTAACGTCTTCTTTTTCCTCCAAGTGATGAGAGAGCGGGGAGTCAATACGATAAAATGAACTCCAGTGCACCCCAACTTTCGGAAAGCATGACCATCGTTTAGAAGGGACGTCGACTATAATTGTTTCTTGTTGGATATGCCGCATCCGACCATCATATAATTCTTTTCCGCGTACTAGCAATGTATACGTCCCTCGCCTTGGAAAGTTTAGGTCTATGAAACATCGGTTATCACGTATCCAATGGCGAGCACGTTATGAAAAGTTCAATTCTTGAATATCCTGCAGCTTTAACTCTACGACAATCTCTACTATACCAACAGCTTCAACTGTCATTTGTAAGCAACCACTTTTAGGTGCGTTGATATAGGTCTTTTCTGTGACCTTATTGTTGCTCACGAACTCTAGTTTAGGTACATATTGTGGCTTCTCCTTTCTGATTAAGTAATTACAGAAATTCGAGAACTGTTCATTCTTATTTTGTCTTGTCAATAATTGCAAAATGAATAGTCCCTGAGTTTTTGTGTCAATATCTACGATCAATATTACGTCATTGTTTTTGTCTCTCAATATGCTCACTTTGAAACAGTTACGATCAATACGCGTATCACAGCGCAAAAGTGAATGACTCAAGTGGACCGAGGTCTCGCAACTGAACACTATCTGAACGACACCGGTTTGAACACATATTTCTCCACTATGGTGTGACTTGGGTACGAATCCCATTTTCAAAGAATCTACGCCGGGACCCCACTCATCGCGAGGGTTGTCTGGAAAAGCTTCCAGCGTATCCTCTGCCTCATTAATTAATCTCGTTGTAAATACATTTAGCCAGCGTTTATCTACTTCTTCCATTGCAAATACATTTAAAACATAGTGCCCTTTAATTGGAAATCTCAGTCTGATATTGACACTGTTTTCACTCAGTACATTTTCAAGAAACTGGTACGTACGTAATTGTCTTGCACTAACAGATTTATCATCGTTTTGAAGCTCACATTTAAACTGCAGATTGCTACCATCTTGGTAAATCAATGACATGCAAAACTCAGGGTTAGTGTTATATATCGTAGATTTATAACAGCCTTTTAACTTAAGATCAAGATCGAAAAATGCATCGCGTACTACAGGAAGGTCAGCATACTCCTCTCTAGAGATCTCACGAGCCAGTAGTTGCCAATGCTCATCATCAGGCAAGTGGGTAAAGATGAAACGCTCAGGCTCTTTGAACATATCTTGAACAAATGAAAGAAGGTCGATTTCGACATTACTAGCAGAGGGATTAGGCGATGATTTTGAAGTGGTTACATCGATGTTCGGATCCAAAAGAAGCCATGTGTAATTTGAGAGCACCGCAAGCCATACACCACGAGGTTCTCCTTTGTTACCTGGAATGTAATCGGGCCCTCTGATTTCTCCTTGAATAACTTTAGATTTCAACCTCGCTAACCTGCAACAAATAAAACCACACAATAAATTTATAGCGAATTACTGGAATAAGCTTGTCGGTTTGTTGACGTTTCTGTTGTTTCTGTTCATTTGGTACATAACTTTCAATCTTTCCAAAATATCACATGCAAAACGCAAACATAAACATTTATAAGTAAGCGAAATGATATGAATATGAATCATTCTATCATTATTTATGCATTAATTACAAAGTTATTCCACCATGCAATATGTCCTGTCAGTGTATCAAAAGTATTGTTGCAATACTTCAAAATTAGACGGATGTGGATTGTACAGGCACTATGACTCTTAAGCTGCTTCATTTACGGAGTTCTTCCGATTGTCTTGTACGGGCGATTTTGACTTGTCTGGGGGAATTATGTTCTTACCATTTTCAGACATATCATTTTCAAACTCATGGTTATAAGGCAGAGTGCGATGCACACTAATTAAAACTTCATCTGCACTCTTTAGTAACATTTAACTTCTTGACATTTCATTGAACATCACAACTTGTTGCTGCCTATGTTGATATTTTAAGGATTAAGCGTCATGCGAAGGGCAATTTTAAGAGGACACTTGCATAAATTGAGATCACTTTTTAAAAGCATTGAACGACGTTTTTTAAATCGNCAAAAGAAGCCATGTGTAATTTGAGAGCACCGCAAGCCATACACCACGAGGTTCTACTTTGCTACCTGGAATGTAATCGGGCCTTCTGATTTCTCCTTGAATAACTTTAGATTTCAACCTCGCTAACCTGCAACAAATAAAATCACACAATATAATATCATTATTTATGCATTAATTACATAGTTATTCCACCATGCAATATGTCTTGTCAGTGTATCAAAAGTATTGTTGCAATACTTTAACATTAGACGGATGTGGATTGTACAGGCACTATGACTCTTAAGCTGCTTCATTTACGGAGTTCTCCCGATTTTCTTGTACGGGCGATTTTGACTTGTCCGGGGAATTATGTTCTTACCATTTTCAGACATATCATTTTCAAATTCATGGTTATAAGGCAGAGTGCGGTACACACTAATTAAAACTTAATCTGCACTCTTTAGTAACGTTTAACTTCTTGACCTTTCTTTGAACATCACAACTAGTTGCTGCCTATGTTGATATTTTAAGGATTAAGCGTCATGCGAAGGGCAATTTTAAGTGGACACTTGCATATATTGAGATCACTTTTTAAAAGCATTGAACGACGTTTTTTAAATCGTTGTACACAATCGGACACTGAGTCTGTGATAATTTATTTTTAAAATATAAAACTTGTGACATACTTGCACATTTTGTGCATCGTTTTGCAGCATGATTCGCGGTCAAAAATCTGAATTGCGGTCATATGTCCACTAGTGAGTTGACAATGGGCTATCCATGCTGCTATCAGCCGAAGACGGTCAAAATCGTTGTCCAGTCCATCACACAGGTAGTCCACAACATCGGACAGGCTCCCATTTTGAACACTCTCTGGCATCTGGTGATATACCAAGTGTTAACAATATAGGTCAGGATATGCTTGTGCGATTTAGTTTACTTCGCAAAGATTTGAATTCATTTTACACACATATTCCGAATATATAGTTAGAGGTAATATTGTGTAGACGATTACATAATGTGAATATTATAGATTATGTTATGGGATACTTAATATCAAAATAATGTATGCGTTATTGCTTAATAATTATGTTTATGTTCCTTATCTTATATCTCGTGCACGAAACATATTGCAAACAGCGTGGTTTACATTACAAGGTCCGTTAATATGGGAACATGGTAATGGTATACTTACACAATGGATAATGTTAAAATCTATAGATGAATCGTTTTCCTCTGATGCCAAATATTCAGCTTTAGTAACCTTTTGTGGGTAAGGCGATATTTTGTCCTCTTTATCCACTGGTATTGGAAGATCGAGGCTTCGGTAAAACTGCTGTGCCTCGCGCACGGCTTGGATCTGGAAAGGTTTCAAAGAAACCATGACCACGAAGTAAGTTATTCATGTCTGCCTTATATTGCCTGTACAAATCACCCGATATCTCTTTAACGGAGTACACCGAATATTATCCAAAAGAGCATACCCGTGTTCGCGGAATGGGTAAGCNTTATATTGCCTGTACAAATCACCCGATATCTCTTTAACGGAGTACACCGAAGATTGTCCAAAAGAGCATACCCGTGTTCGCGGGATTGGTAAGCCTTCAAACGGGTCAATATCTCCAGATACATTATCTAAACTGTTCACCTGCTGTCCGTTATCTAGGGCGTAAAATGATAGCTTAAGATAGCTCTTGGAGTCGATATTATCAAACTGTTCATGATTTGGCAGTTCAGTTTCTGNTCTAAACTGTTCACCTGCTGTCCGTTTTCTAGGGCGTAAAATGATAGCTCAGATACCTTAAGATAGCTCTCGGAGTCGATTTTATCAAACTGTTCATGATTTGGCAGTTCAGTTTCTGAATCAAATTCGTTAGACAAAACAAAAATACGTGTATTTTCTTTGTGAAACGATGTTTTTTCATGCGTACAAATATCAGGTTCAACCGAATTGTCTATTTGTTCCGTTCCGTCTTCATATAGCTCATTAATATATTCTTTGCTTGTACCAACTGTAATATCAGAGCCACACACATCTCCGTCTTGTATATCTGCATTCTTTTCCACGGCATGAGGATTATAGTTGGCTGAAGTAACACGTGTTGCGCGTTCTGAGAAGGCGCATGTCAACACAGGACTAGTGTCTGCCTTGACATCATTAGATGGTTTATCACTTGAATAATGATCTGTACCGTGAGAAAGAAAGTTGAATTTAGTGTTCATGTTGTTAACGCCAGTATGTGGCATTATCTGTTCACGATTATCGCCTTGATTGCAACCGTTGGACTGAAAAGAGTTTCCCGTATCTTTAACGTCATCACCGTCATCATTGAAATCCAACGTTGACTGAAAATATCATATTTGATTTTCAGAATAAGTATATCATTTTAACATAAACGGTTTGTTTTGATTAGANTTTGATTTTCAGAATAAGTATATCATTTTAACATAAACGGTTTGTTTTGATTATATAATCCGACCACGTGACCAAGTTTGCATTTTCTTATGGAACCGCTGCGTATGCATATACATGTGTAAATATTAACCACCGTTATACTTTTCTTAAAACATATAACGTAATGACGTATATACTTTCCGCGAAACATAACATTGTTGCTTTTAAGTCTTCAGTGGCGATATAAAGCCCCAATAGCCCTTACATTACTATGCCGTTCGACAAAAGATGAAACCGAAACTGAAACGCTTTTCTTACGCCAACGGATACAAGTCCGCAGTGGCCTTTAAAATGTTACAAATACAGCTCATGATACACTTAGTGTTGTAACTAAAAACATTGGTTAGAATTTTCTGGATTTGATAGGTGTATGAACTGTCTTTAAAATAATGCATTAACGTCGTTGTTTTGTACATTTCAATAATTATACAAAAGTCATCTACAAGAGAACTCACATTGAGCGAGATTTTACGGCAAAAGCATGTCAAACTTTCCTAATGCATAAACTTGTTCAAAAAGAGCAATATTCACAGACACGGGAAATGAATGATACATATTAACAAATATTGAGTAAAAACACAGCACTCTTGATTTTACATATTTTGTAACATTTGGTGGCTAATGTGCGTATGTAGATAGTGTTGAATACAGATACGTGTATTTAGCGAGGCTTGGCAATCATACACCACGAGAATTGGCGAGTGGTTCATGGTTTCCTGCCGAGCAAATTAACTGTTTTGTAATGCAAACTAACCTGGTGTTTATTTAGCACATACTTTTTGCATTTGCGTGTCTTCCTTACGAAAGTTAACAAATTTAAAGTTGCTGGAAACAACACTTAAACATTAAATGAAAGGAAAAATAGGTCACAATATTGCGCACGTTTGTGGAATTCAAAAAGGTTGGAATACACCAAAAATTTATCAGAATGGTTGTTATTTCGCGAAAGCGGGTAGGGGATAACATGTTAATTAGTGGTCTCGATCACCATCGCATGTGCAGATACAATTAAAAGCATGTATTTGTGTAAATTACAAAAGGAAACTCAACCTAAGACGATAATTTGATGAACTGCCGAAATCTTTACATATGCATGGTGTATATATTTTTTAAAATATATAAACATATATGTGGCAAAACATTTCTTTTTAAGTTTTATGAAAAACACGGCATGTACGGTCAAATTTACAAACTCATGCACTAGCTCTTAGCGCTCGAGGGAAATATTTTATACGGAACATTATCCATTCTTTTTTAACAAGTCGCTTGTAACTAACTTTGTGTTTTTTTTATTACCCTTTTAAATGGTTGAGTCTTTTTATGTTTATACAGTTTGTACGTCGATTGTTTATATTAGTTAAAAGATGTCATATCCGCATCAAGCTAGATTNTAATTTTTTTTTTTTTTTATTACCCTTTTAAATGGTTGAGTCTTTTTATGTTTATACAGTTTGTACGTCGACTGTTTATATTAGTTAAAATATGTCATATCCGCATCAAGCTAAATTGTGTTGTGTACTTTATTTGAACATGAAAAGCAACATCAGTGAAATAATTAAGTACCTAAAACATATAATAGTTAATTAGCAGGCAAAACGGACACATTGATTCTACATATATTTAAATGCAATTTAATGTCATAATTATGTCGGAATTGAGCCAATTTAGTAGATATAGTGATTATAAAAAAAGTTAAATGTACCTGTCTGTTCAATGATGATGATCTTATATCCTGTGATTCACTCACAGTATCAACATTGGTCGACGAGTCATCGACGTTGATGTGTTTTGATACTGGTATCCACATCTTTTATATCTATTATCAATACCACGTCTGCACTTNTGGTCGACGAGTCATCGACGTTGATGTGTTTTGATACTGGTATCCCCATCTTTTATATCTGTTATCAATACCACGTCTGCACTTTTTAAATTCGTGGAATGTAAAGTGAATAACCAAGTTCTAATTTTCGCAATAGAGAATTTTAATATTTCCATTCATACGATAGAAGTTCAATTCAGTTTGCATTCTCTTATTCATGGTTATTAGTATTTTTCACATTTAATAATACTTTCGCACTAAATAGATTCCTCAACTCATAGTCTTTATATACTCAATTCATCACCTACGTCGTGCACTTTAACACAAAGTTCATTATCCTGTATATCGTTAGCACTTTATCTGGTTTCAACACAGCCACAACCTAAAAGTAATTTGAGCTGTTCTCTAAATACCCTAGCCTTTAAAACAATGATCAGAAGAATGCTTGTATATCTCTGTGAAGACAAATTAAACTATAATCAAGGACTGAATAATTGATGGTATCTTCATTCACAGTAATTAACAAGGTTCATGTTGAAGGACGCAATGCAGTAGTTTATTCCTTTGTGAACCGAAGACTAATTATCAATACTAAAACAATGCCCGTCAGATCTTTCGTGCAAACAGATTAACGCATACATAATTAAAACAATAAAATGAGATATTAGAAGAGGAAATGGTCGGATCGTTTAGGGAATATCGGAAAACTATCAATGTCCTCAAGGTTACTTGGCCTGTAAGGGAGATCCGGAAACAAATTGATGGCTTTAGCAGATTTCCTATGTAATCGTGTTGACAGAATACACAAAATCAATCAAAATACACATATTCTTATATGCACTTTTAACATCGTATTCACAATGAACGAAGTTTGTTTTAAGTGCTAAAAGTTTTAAAGACTTAAATTAAACAGATTAAAAATAATATGTAGATAGTTTTCCATTAAAAAACATCAAAATGACCAAATGAATGGTAACGTGATTTATCGCAACCATTTATATACTTTATAAAAATAGAGTTTTCCAAGAATACCATCGACGCTGCTATACGAAATAAAGTAAGCAAATTGTATCGCCCTAATACAAGGAGTTATAACATTAAACATGCCTGCAAAGACAGACTTTGAATATCATTTTGTACTTTATAAAATTCGTCTCACTGCTCAAATGCATTTTTAAATTCGGTCTTAGGCTTGTTTGATGATGAGTTTGAATCAATCGTTTTCGCTGTATACAACAAGATTTATATTTTTTTGTTTTTAAATATCAGCTTTCATTGAATCGAAACTTTTGTTGTTCGGAAGTTTTATTTGCAAAAATGGATTCTTTAAGGGACGGTATTTTAGAACTTTTCTTTCTTCGTCATTCGTGGTTTACAGTCCCTTTAACACATTTTTGCTCCTTTGTATGAACGTTTGGATCGTAGATATCATTTTACGACACTATTCGTTGATTCGGCATATGGGATGTTCCCTTACCTTTGAACACAAACAAGATAAATGTCAACACTTTAACACTTTAGCACTCCAGTGGGCCGTCGTTTTAAGAAGTTCAGTAACAATATCAGATTTATGCTCACTTTGAATTCATTGTTCGTTCTTTAATCTTAACAAAAAAAAAGAGGTTTCGTTAAAGTCATTTGATGCGTTTAAAGAAACTATGTATTTGTTATGATATGGTTAAATGAAATAATTTACATTAAAAGTGTAAAACCTAAGAATTGTGAAAGTAGCTTTGGTAAACATGAACCGATGTTGCATCACGATGAGACTTCTGAAACAAAGCGTAGATTGCAGTATTACATTATAAACCTACACGTTCACTGTTGCAGCCAGTGGTGTATTTGCAAGATGGAATACCGCCATTTGTAAGAATATTACAGTAATTTTCATTTTTATATGAACTACTTACTGTTTTCTTGGGCGTTTATTCATACTGGAGATTCGCGGATAGCTTATCCAGCGGAGCTTAATTATACGCTCACAAATGAAACGATACAGGTTTTTAATGCTCATGATGTCAAACAGGTATAACAACCGTTACGCCCCGAAATATTGACATGTTTAATATCATTTTTGCATAAGTGTTGTAATTAATATTTTTTCTAGAACCAGTGGTACAATACATTTTCATTTAATTTTTACTGCTCATTTCGCAGAAAATGTCACGATCTTTTTTATTTAAAATATTTTAATGAGTGTGACATGTATCTGAATTAACCATTGTCAAATGCAAATTAAGACATAACGTATTTGTAATAGAAGTATACCATTTAAGCGGACATAACTGGCCTTGTCGATGGAATGAAAACAAGGTTGACGTTATAATTACCATTCCTAGATCCGTGTTTTGGTTATGCAGTTGCTCAAAAATCTTAGCTCAAAATCCTGTTGTAATTGGCGATCACAAACATGAAACAAACATAATGCAACTTGGATCGATCCTGAAAAGATTACCTATCTCTCTCTCTTGCTCTGGGTACTTCCTCAGAAATATATCTGATCCAGTTTTAAATTAAAATGTATTTCCGTTTTCCACTTGCTATGGCATATTTATCTTTGACCACCTGTTGAATATTTTGGAAAATGACATCAGCAGTAAATTTTAACGACGAGTGTATGTATGTTTTAACATATATTTATTTTAACATTCACCAGACGATTGCACTGTGATGAGAAAAAGTTTCATGATAATATCTTTATATGTACCTTTTAGAAAATTGGAAATTGTATAATCTCGGGGTATTCTATTTTGAGTAACATTCCAATTCGACATTCGACAAGTTGAACCAAAATCGAATAATCCTTTACTCGAGTTATTGAATTGTGTGTGAACGGAAAGACGGACGAATAAGCGAACAGAGGAAAGCACTGAAATTCATTAAAATTTAAAAATAAAGCCAAATGGGTATACCAAGTATCATGATAATATCTTCTGTAGTTGTCGAATAATTACAACAAATAGATTGATCTTTTTGAGTAATTGTCACTTCCCAACTGACTAGGTTTGTGAAAAGGTTTTGCCTAAACCCCAAATGACTCTGTATAGGAATACCAAGTTTCATTACATGAACTGTAGTAGTTTCTAAGAAATCGCATACTCCAGTTTCTTGTACTTTTCTTGTCATATCATGTTTTTCGGACAGACAGACAGACGGATAGATAAATAGAGAAAGTGCTTAACAAACATACATTTACAAATTATAACTGAATGTGTATACACAATTTTACCGCGATTTCTTATGTACTTTTGATTTTTTCAATTTAAAGTTTTCTTCTATTTTAAGTGAGCGATCCGACCTTTAAACTCTTGTTCACTGTTTTAGCCTGCTTAATGACATATATAACATGCATGACTCTTTATACAAGCATGTTAATCAATTAATGGTGCGTGTTTCGTACACAAACGTTTTCTAATGATATTATTGTACTGTCTCTAACGTGGTAAATCATAGCCGGCAACATTATATTAAGCACATCCTGCTTAATGATTACTTGCAAAAATATGGTCCAATGCACGTTTTACCACTAAGGGATACCGTTCACTATTGTGCCGATGCTTTGCGTGATTAAATGGGCGTGCCTTGACGATGAAGCGCGTTCGGCATGCCAACGATTACAGATGTTGATTCCGAATACGTACCAATCGAGCTGCAAAGTTTCGATTATATTGCAGGATTTGCTGAAGATTTAATGATTGGTTGTCGATTGAATGTTAAATGATACTGCTCTTAACATTCTGGGTTATTAACGATTGGGTACTAGGCATTTACTGTCGGCGCGATCGGGAAACTTTTGGTATTAGGAGTTTGCATGCCAACATCATGTCATTTGCATGACAGCACCATGTTGACATCGATGTGCGTGTTAAAGAGTTCTCAATTAAAGTTATGAGATAAAGAAGCGTTCGATGTTCATATCAAGAAGTCCCGAATATAGGCGTGAACTTAGGTTGTAAGTCTACAGAAAAGCCATGAAAATAACTTAATTATCCCAGCTAGAAGAGTTTATATCCATTTCCTATCTATATATAAGTGTGTGTTTATATCCTGGTCAGGAAAATAACGTGGAATCACGCACTGCCAAAAAATGAGCGTGTGTTCATTTCCTACCCGAATATGAGCGTATATTCGATCCCTATTGATTTATTGCCTGTTCAGATATGAGCATGTGTTCATATCCTGCCCGGTTATAAGCACGTGTTCATTCATGCCCATATATGAGCATTTGTTTATTTTCTGCCCAGTTATGAGCACGTGTTCATTCATGGCCAGTTATGAGCATGTGTTCATTTCCTGCCCAGTTATGAGCATGGGTTCATTTCCTCCCAGATATCAGCATGTGTCAATTTCCTGCCCAGTTATGAGCATGTGTTCATTTCCTGTCCAGTTATGAGCATGTGTTCATTTCCTGCCCAGTTATCAGCATGTGCTCATTTCCTGCCCAGATATCAGCATGTGTTCATTTCCTGTCCAGTTATGATCATGTGTTCATTTCCTGCCCAGTTATGAGAACGTTTTCATTCATGCCCAAGTATGAGCATGGGTTAATTTCCTGCCCAGTTATGCGCATGTGTTCCTTTCCGCTCAGATATGAGCATTGGTTCATTTCCTGCCCAGTTATAAGCATGAGTTCATTTCCTGCCCAGTTATGAGCATGGGTTCATTTTCTGCCCAGTTATGATCATGTGTTCATTTCCTGCCCAGTTATGAGCATGGGTTCATGTCCTGCCCAGTTTTGATCATGTGTTTATTTCCTGCCCAGTTATAAGCATGGGTTCATTTTCTGCCCAGTTATGATCATGTGTTCATTTCCTGCCCAGATATGAGCATGGGTTCATTTCCTGCCCAGTTATGAGCATGTGTTCATTTCCTGCCCAGATATGAGCATGGGTTCATTTCCTGCCCAGATATGATCATGTGTTCATTTCCTGCCCAGTTATGATCATGTGTTCATTTGCTGCCCAGTTATGATCATGTGTTCATTTCCTGTTCAGTTATGACCATGTGTTTATTTCCAGCCCAGTTATGATCATGTGTTCATTTCCTGCCCAGTTATGATCATGTGTTCATTTCCTGCCCATTTATGAGCATGTGTTCATTTCCTGCCCAGATATGAGCATGGGTTCACTTCCTGCCCAGTTATGAGCATGGGTTCATTTCCTGCCCAGTTATGGGCATTTGTTTATTTCAGGTCCATGTATGGGCGTTTGTTAATTTCATGCCCATGTGTGGGCATTTGTTAATTTCATGTCCATGTGTGAGCGTTTGTTAATTTCATGTCCATGTGTGAGCGTTAGTTAATTTCATGTCCATGTGTAAGCGTGTGTTTATTTACTGTCAATGCATGAGCGTCTGTACATTTCTTGTCCATGTATGGGCGATTGTTTATTTCATGTCCATGTGTGAACGTTTGTTAATTTCATGTCCATGTGTGAGCGTTTGTTGATTTCATGTCCATATGTGAGCGTGTGTTCATTACTGCCAATGCATGAGCGTGTGTTCATTTCTTGTCCATGTACGGGTTGGATTTAAGTTCCTGTCCATATATGGGCGTGTGTTTATTGCCTGTCCATGTGTGAGCCTGTGTTTATTGCCTGTCCATATATGGGCGTGTGTTTATTGTATGTGCATGTATGGGCGTGTGTTTATTGCCTGTACGTCCATGTTTGAGCGTGTGTTTATTGCCTGTCCATATATGGGCGTGTGTTTATTGCCTGTCTATGTATGGGCGTGTGTTTATTGCCTGTCCATATATGGGCGTGTGTTTATTTCCTGTCCATATATGGGCGTGTGTTTATTGCCTGTCCATGTATGGGCTTGTGTTAATTGCCTGTCCATGTATGGGCGTGTGTTTATTGCCTGTCCATGTATGGGCGTGTGTTCACTTCCTGCCCGGATATGAGCGTTTGTTTATTACATATACGAGCATCCATATAAGCTGCGTATCGGCGTTTTTCACACTATTAAAATGTTTAAAAACGCAAAGAAATTCAATATAATGCGTATTGAAAACGCAATCAATTTGACTTTTACGCTTATTCTTTAAAATAGATGCGTACGATACAAGTCTCGATCGAAAATGCTTTGCTCAATTTCGGTAATTTCTTTTTGGAATAATTATCATACGGCGGCAAAGATTTTATTCATTCGAAAGTTAGCAAGCGCCTGGATGAAGGAGGGGCAAATTAAGAGTATGACCAAAATATTTACGACGTGCATGTATTTGTAAAGCGTCTGTACTTATATCGATGCGTAATAAAAATGTCTAAACGATGTCGAAAAACCTCCGCGATTGTTGCGCTAAATATATGTTGATCGCAAAATTTTTCCATCCAAGTAGGCAATAGCGAATATGTGCTGAATCATCCGTGTTATCGATTTGTTAGAAAATGTGTATGCAGCAGTTGAAAATAGCGAGTTGACACCCAAAAACATGACGGAAAGTCCGTGATTGAACAAACCTGTCAAAAGTGAAAAACGTCATATCCCTGGTTAGACATTGTGGACGTTGATAGGACAGAACAAAAGTTGAAATGTGCATACTGCACCCAGTCTGTGCAACAGAAGTAAGGCAATAATGATTTCGAGATATAAATGTTAAAAACCTAATTCACCCTATTTAAAAACTGAAATCACCCTATTTTTCAAAATCAATGGATGAAAACCCTATTACCAAAATCATTATCTGGGGCACTGCAAGCATCTGTTCATTTTCTTGTTAGAAATTAGCGTGTGCCTCAGGACATTTTCAAGATTCAAACTGGAGGACAATGCCATACATGAGGGGTCGCAGTTTGTGGCGAACGCGACGCAGGCAAAGAACTAATCCGCGGCGATCCATGCCATCACTGTATGCAAACGGCAAGACAATATAATGTATAATGTATCCGAAACAACTAAAATTAATTTGTGTTAGCTTACCTCAGCACAAGCGTTGTCATGGTGATACATTGTGGTAGATGGCTATCCAGCGTCCGTCTTCATGTGTCGGTAGTCGTGTGTCGTCCACCACAGTCGTCAACACTTAACTTCAAAAGACATTTCATTAACCGACAGGCGGATCTTCTCATGAAAGATCCTTGGTTGTCCCTAGAGTTTGTTAAAATCATGATTCTGGGGTCAAAGCTGGCATCAACGTTGGTGCGTGAGAGTGTTATGCTTGATTGTGAATTAAATATCATAATAACTTCACTTAAAGCACACAGTGAAGAGTTTTGATATTTGGCATGTAGCATCAGATTGTGGTCCTTAACAATTACTGTTCAAATCATGCCCATGTGTTCATAACAAGCAACGCTCGTTTACACAGGTGAGCAATCTTATGCCATCTTGGCCATCTAATTTCCGTTTTGAGCTCTTTTTTCTTTTTTTTAATTATTATCAAGATAGTTGCTAGTTACGATGTTCATTGAATGTTTAACGAATACATCGGCTTCAGTTATTGGATATCATGTTGCACAGTTAAATACTCTTGAACACGTTCTGATTGATGTGTTGAACCAAATTTAAGCCTGGTTTTGTTTAAATATTAATTACAGAATTAAGATGTGCACACCATAGACAACAGCAAGTCAAAGCAGCATGTTTTCTCAACATTTGAAAACCGCATATGACTGATGTTACCTAAGTTCTTCTCTTCAGTTAGAATATGACACAATTTTAAGATTACAATTTCCATTTATCTGTATATCTATGGGTTAGTTTGCGTTTATTTATGTTTTTAGTTTCTCATCTCGCGGGGAGTTTTTATATCGTCGCGCGTGTTTCAAACTCAGTCAAGTTGGGTCAAAAACATGGTCACAGGTCAGGTTTTTTATGATTGGTGTTTTTTGAACTCATATGAGTGTTTCAGGGTCTAAGATAGATTCTACTTTATTTTATCAAATTAAAACAAAACTAACCCTAAGCCTCTTTCCTTCTTGTTTGCTTGGCCCTAAGCCACACTCTGGTAAAGGTATGGACATTCGCATATCGTTTAGTTTCTTACTTAAGCTTGCTACTCACAATACATGTTTAAAACAAAAAGTTGACCTTTAAATTAGTATTTGGTATCTGTAATAACTTAGCAGTTACAACCGATTCCCTATTTTAATGGTAAACGTATTTTATGGTTAATACAGTTATGTTCAGAAATACCAAGCCTTAATTAATTGCCTTTGTTTGTCAATGTTAACCTGGATAATTGATGAAATTTACACGAATTTTAGAAGAGAACTATCTTTGTTTGGAAGAGTAACAACATTTTATATTAATGGCAACGACTCTATGTTTCAGTTCAGAAAGAAGAAAACAAGTTGTCTCTCCTTATTGATTCTTTTTATATTTGGATCTGTACATTATCATTTGTTCTGAAATACTAATTCTGATGTTATATCGAAGGACACCAACAAAACAACATGTGCGACAATAACCATTTTAAAGTACAATTTTGCTGAATTAAAAATAGTATAGTCTCTGCGGCTTTAATAAAAACAAATATTAATAGTTTGTGTTACATTTCCTTTATTTTCATTAAATCTACTCGCTTAAGTATTTTTGTTTGGCTGCAATCATGTCCATTTTCCCCGGAGTTTTAAGGCTATTGTAAATTGTATTCATGAAGAAGAATCTGGGTACGTTATAAACAATGTTGTGGTCCCTAAGTATTTATATTGGGTAATATTTTGATGTTTAAGTTTGGAGACTCAGTTATGGTTTGAGTTGAAATGACATGATGTTTGATATGCACAAGATACTCATCTCCTTTAGTGACATGATGTATTGTAATCATTTGCAGTAGCATGACCAATAATTATGTACATTTGTCATTAAAAATCTGCAAACTAAGCGACTTGGCAGAACACGTGCTTATATAATCTAAGTGCAATGCTTATATCAGATGAGGTCATATCATAATATAGAGACACCTCGTTTGTGGAAGAGCTAAACAACCTTGAATTTTGTATCTATGCATAACGTTATCAGAACACATGTATGATGTACCGTTATAAGTTATTCAGACGTTAGATTTTAGAACTCGAAACTACGATTACAAGTTCAAGCCATAGTGTTATTGTGTTTGTTTTGTGATTAGATATATAAAATACGCTTGACCTCAGATAACTTGTAATTCCACATTAATAAGTTAATTTACTGTCTGACATATGTCTTTCATGTCAGATGCAAGACATACAAGTACACAGAAGTGTGACAAAACATATTAACTGTTCTAAAACAGATTGTTTTAAAACGTGACTTTATGTTAGTGTATGCTTTTTAAACAGATATAGTCTTCAGGCCACACGCGTTCACTTTATATGTGAATGAAAAAAAATGGTCTTAGCTAGAGCTAGTACCGAGTTACAGAGAGATTTACTTGAAATATCAAACTTAGACAAAACATTATTCCACTTAAATTGAAATAAGAACCTTTAAATTGTAAAGTTTTTTTAACTAGGTTGCATCATTCAACACTTAACACTCATAATAAGACAGGCATGACATTAATTAGAAAGAGTGCGTCGATGTTATGTTTTCATAAGTGATGTTGAAGGACATGAACAAAGTTTCGCACAAGATTGTATTACATCTCTTACATATAATTCAGGTCATTAAATTCCTATTTAAATTACATTGATATCTTCATATTTCAATTACAAGGCTTTATAAACAAGTTAACATTTACTGACAACTATCAGGCTAATCTGGACACATTACGGTTGCTATAAAAATGTGTATGAATTGTATGGGTGTACATTCTGTTGTTTCAGAAGCACATAGTAAGCTGATGTTTTCACATTTATTTTTAAACCCTTGACATATTAAATATTTAGGGCGATACGATGTTCAAGTACTATCACCTGAACAGACTAGATATGACATTACTTCAAGTAGAGATATGTTATCACCCATCCCCCCTTATATGTGAACGAGAACATTTCTGATCCATATTGAAATTTTGAATAATTCATGAATGGAGTTTTGAGTTTACATGTGTAAATATTGTTCAAGTTATTTTGAAAACCTATAATACAGGTTGATGATAATACTAGTTCAGGCATTTATGTGCTATTTTTAAATCTTACATTGACATATGACTTTGTCTTTAACAAAACGAACAGCCATTGTGCAGCTTATTGGTAAACGAAAGCTTAGGTCAATAGGGGTCTATCGTTAGCCAATGGTCAACACCCTATATGGTAAATTTACTCCTGGGAGTATAGTTCGGAATTTCTCGACACAAGTGAGACATTTTACGTGATTTTTACGATGGTTTACTGCCCGAGATATTGAAGTATAGGGTATTTTAAAACTTCGNTAGGATATATAGAGAATAATAGGTTAGTGTTGATTATAGATCAGGTTTATCATGCGAGGCTTAGAAAACAAAAAGCACGAGCCTTGGCGAGTGCTTTTTCGTTTTCGTGCCGAGCATGATAAACCTGATCATAATCAACACTTTCCTATTATTCTATTTATCCCACTTTTTATTTAGAAAACCTTTTTATTTAAACAAAATAAGTTTAACTTGTTATTTTCGCTGATTTATGACGTCATTTTGTCGAAAATACGACGTCATTTCGTGCCGTGTATTATAGCAGAAATTTAATCAACGGGGTTATAATCAACCGAAATCGCTGTAAAAGTGGGATAAAACTTGTTAACTGTTGTTGTAATTCCACATTAATAAGTTAATCTACTGTCTGACATATGTCTTTCATGTCAGATGCAAGACATACAAGTACACAGAAGTGTGACAAAACATATTAACTGTTCTAAAACAGATTGTTCTAAAACGTGACCTTATGTTAGTGTGTGCTTTTATAAACAGATATAGTCTTCAAGCCACACGCATTTACTTTATATGTGAATGAAAAAAGTTTTGTACTCAGCTAGAGCTAGTACCGAGTTACAGAGAGATTTACTTGAAATATCAAACTTGGACAAAAAATAATTCCACTTAAATTGAATTAAGAACCTTTAATTTAACACTCATAATAAGACAGACATGACATAAAATAGAAAGAGTGCTTCGATATTATGTGTTCATAAGTGATGCTGAAGGACATGAACAAAGTTTCGCACAAGTTTGTATTACTTCTCTTACATAGAATTCAGTTTATTAAATTCCTATTTAAATTACATGGATATCTTCATATTTCAATTACAAGGCTTTATTTACAAGTTAAAATTTACTGACAACTATCAGGCTAATCTGGACACAGAATGGTTGCTATAAAATATGAATGCATTGTATGCGTGTACATTCTGACGAGTTGTTTCAGAAGCACATAGTAAACAGATTTGTTCACATTCATTTTTAAACCCTTGACATATCAAATATTTAGGACGATACGATGTTCAAGTACTATCACTTGAACAGACTGGATATGACAAAGTTTGTTTAATACTACTTCAAGTAGAGATATGTTATCTCCAACCCACCCCCTTATACGTGAACGTGACCATTTCTGATCCATATTGAAATCTTGAATAGTTCATGCATGGCAATATGTTCTAATTAGCCTTTGATTTAGAACTCTCAGTTTCTTTTATCATTATAAAAGTAGTAAAACAATAATTTTAAAGCTTTACTGGTTATATTCCTCATTACGAAAATTGGGTTTATCGTCGGTGTAAACCAAATGTGTTGCCAGTTTATTACCGTGCATTTTTGTGTGTTTTTTTTCTTCTTCTGATTATCACATTAAACACATCGATCAGATGACAAAAGGCTGACAAAAGGTGGACATATATAAATGATATTTAACTGAAAAATGTACGATTACACAATGGCAGTACAAAACAGATGCTAATAAAAGATACACAGGTTTCAAGACTGATATCGGACTCACCAGTGTATTTTTTTCCCATTGTGATTTACGATTTCTGGCAATACATGTATAGTTCTGAAATAATATTGGACAATACATTGATAATACAATGGTTGTTACCAAGGTATTGACAGTTTGTTACCATATTTAGGGCCGTTTGTTACCAGACAGATATGTTTAAAGAAAATACAGATCTCATAAACTTTGGGTAAATAAATACAAGTATTAATGCTGGATTCGACGTTATTGTCTTAACCACTAGACAAGTGGTCTTGTAGCTTATTAAATTTACAATATCTGACCAAATGTTAACTAGATTATTATTTAGAAATGGATAACAACGAAATTATTAGTCTGTGCATTCAAAAAAACAACGGTAATATATTATCATCCGTATTAATTGAATCAACCATCAAATTAAATTAAACAACGCAAAAAACAACTTATAGCACTCATGACACTTAAGTATGTATGCAAGTGCATAATATTCGTCTCTCCAATCTACTTTGCCGCCCACTCCATACATAAATAATGTATATGCTCAGCGGGGGATTTATTTTTGTTGTATTTTCTATGTCATATTTAATATCCTTTTTTTCTTAACAAAACATTCTTATAACATAGCAATCATATTTGAATTGAAACAACTATAATTACTTTTCAAGACGCAAGTCTTTAATAATCACACATGTGAGGCAGAGTGACTGCGTGTGACGTAATCATCATGCCAAGCGTTCAAAAATTGTCCGCTGTTGGCAGCCTATATCAATGGTGTCGGTTTGACGTCAAAGGCGTTCGACATGAATATGTATACAAGTTATGTTACTAATATTTCAATCGTTTTTGCTCGAAACATGGCTTTAATGTTAAACACATGTATGTGCATTTGATCGTATGATTTTAACAATAATTATAATTGAAATTAAGTAATGTCAAACGTTTATTTAAATTCGATAAAGATGAATTTCACCTGTTGGCTGTGTTAATATTTTATCTTCTTAAAATAGCGCAAACAAACCGTGTTGGCATGCGGAGCCTAGCAGTGATAGATAACACTTTGGAGCGCAGAGAGCATTTTAATCTCAACTTTATAAAGGTTTTGTAGTGAATGAGGTTATCTAACTTATGAATTCATCATTATACTGCTCTCCCCAGTTGACATTTCGGAAAATAAAATCGCACGCCTTATGTGGACGATAGATTTAAGACGCTTTTCAATAAACAAAAAGGTTTCAGTTGGACATGATGAGGTACAACTTATCCGCGTTATAAAGGTGTATGGGCCAAATCATCCCGGATAAACCCCCCTCGGGCAAAATCGCCTAAAAATGAGTTCCCCAGAGAATATCGCACCATGTGCATTGTAAATATACTATATTTTATCAGTATAGTGTATATCTATTGTATTTTTATCTGGGATTAGGTCATCTTAGAATATGGACAATCGCTCTTTTTATTTTTAAGAATATGGCAAGAAATGTTGTAACAATGTTGTCTTGAGCATATCCTTTTTTATTTGCTGAATTATACAATGGTAACCAGGGTGTTTTTATAAAAAGTTGCCTTCCAAAGGCAAACTATCATTATTAGCGGCTTTTCACAAAATAGGGCACCTTCTATTCAAAGTCTTATTATCGAATATTGAACCGGTCGGAGTGGGACTTTTTCACATGTGTGTCTTATCCGTTATTTTGGAACCATATGTGATCGACCCCTATTGCATCCAGCAGATGAGACATGAACATTGCCATAATTGAGCATTTTAATTTCGTCTTGGTAGATCGGGTATTGCATCGATCATTCGATTATTCTGTTCAATAACACAAATTGACATGTGAGAATTTAAAGTCGCGCGAGTATGTTCGAGATTGAAATTGCTAGAAAGCTGAACCTCTCGAATTTAAGCGATTCTACATTAAAGCAGTATTTTGGATCTTTTTTTGAAAATTTCGACATACCTTTTAATTGCTGTATGCACCAGTCAATTTGTAATATGGTAGTTTCTTTTTTACGACGATATTGAACAGCATGATTACTATGTTGTACAACAAACAATAGACAGCGTGGCTCGCGTATTACAGGTTCATACGTTCACACTGGTTACTTAATGACATCAAATACAATTGTGAGACTTAAGTCATTGTATTGAGAAAAAGTGAGAACTACTAAAACACTTGATAAAACAAAACATGAAAAGAATATACGTAAACAAAATATAACTATAAGACGAAATTGTCCTCTATCAAAAAACACGTTAAAATGTTTGCTAAACTAGTATACGAAAAGGCTTGATTCCGAAATTTAAACTGGTCGCTATAACATTGTAAAACTCAGGCCTCCTAAAATCAATTGCCTAATAGGCTGAGTTGTCATATTTGTTACATTATCCCGTGGCACTTATCGGCGCTATCTCGTCAATTATACTTCACGAACGAAAAAGTCCCTATAGCAACATATAATCTTTGGACAGGCGACCGTGTTTGATCCGCGTCGTTCCTGGTCTTTATATTATTCTATCTGCGGAATACGATCGAGAAAGGTAACTACATTTTCTTACACAAAGCTTTAACAATAATAAACATAAAATGCGGCAAAGTTTACTTTACAATTAAATCTGTGTAATTATTAGAAATACGCAGTTTTAAATTAAAATTTTAAATTTTGAACGCATCTGTTTGAATCTCGCACTTAAATGTGGCCACTGGGGTATCCAAACATAAATGAGGTCACATTGACTTTCGGCTGCATACGACTATTTAAAGGCCCTATAAAGGTGACGATCCGTAATCAGTCGGGGATCTTGCCTGATTGGGAAAGTTGGGGAAACCCCCTTTGACTTGCCCGATCGGGAAATATTGATTGAAAAAATGCCCGATTAGGCAAGAAAACAACCATTTTTCATATACCTTGGAAAAACGTGTCTGGGCATCACACAACTTATACAAGGAACAACTTAAATAACTGAATCCAATCTAAAAACAATTATCTTAAATTTGACCGTAGCGATTTTTTTTTAATTTCGTTGTTCGTCAGATATTCAAGCCCAAAGTTGAGCAATTCATAGCATCTATCAACATTTTCCACACTTGCCTGTTTTGAACACAAACTTGCCAGAAGGAGCAATTCGTCGAGGTTACATTATTAAATCACTTGTCCGTTTGATTTTGAATTTCCCGATCGAGCAATAGAATGCGCTGTTTTCCATGTGGATTGGTGTATAGTGTTCAGGCATGACAGAAAACATCCGAGAAAACCTTTGAACAAATGAATTCAATCTTAAAATAATTATCTTACATTTCACTGTTGCGATTTTCTTAAAGCGCCGTTATTTTTCAGATTTTAAAACTCAAAGTTGAACGATATAAGTATTTATTAACATTTTGTGCACTTTCTTGTTTTGGAATCAAACTTGCCCAAAGGGGCAAGTCGTCGAGTATGCCTTATTTGATCACTTGTCCGTTTTGACAGTTAATTTCCCGAACGATCAATAGAAGGCGCTCCGTTTTTCCATGTGGATTGATGTATGATATTCGGGCTTGACAAAAAACATCCAAGAAACACATTGAACAAATAGATTCAATCTTAAAGGGACTTGTTCACAGATTTTGGCATGTTTTGAAGTTTGTCCTTATATGATTAAAATGGATCAATATAAACATCATAACTAAAGAGCTCCAATATAAAAACAAGAATAAAAGTAAACGAAAGAAGAAAAAAAGTTAAACACACCAGGGCTCGAACCACTGACCCATGGAGTAAAAACGCCAAGCGCCGAAACCAGTAAGCCATCCGTCTTCACCTGTATGTGTGTGTAATTTAGAGTTTATGTTCGGGTCGTCGTTGAGGCTTTACGACTACATTATGAGCGGACCTGACCATCCGTCTTCACATAGGTTTCCATTTATTTTATACTTTGTATAACATCCCACTTGTTGTTACAAAATATAACCATACCACAAGAAATCGATTTTTTTTAAATCGTTTCGCGTCTGAGACGCTTTATAATTGTATCAATTTCTAACGATGATTTTTCGTAAACGAACGTGTATTTGCAGTGTCAGTCTGCGGCATTAGTGATATTTCGCACACTGATGTACATTGTTCATTTATTTCTTGAATCTGTGACAAAAAGTTGAAAAATTTATCATTTTGATAAACTGTGAACAAGTCCCTTTAAAACGATAATCTAACATTTCACCGTAGCGATTTTCTTAAAGTGCCGTTATTTTTCAGATATTCAAACAGATTTTAAGACAGTTGAGCTGAATCCATATTTAATGTACAGAAAGGACGGTGTATCGTCCTTAAACGGAAAATGTGTTCATAAATCCATTAAATTAATTTATCAAAAAGTTTGCGTTCATCAATCATAGACTTTTTATGTAAAAAGAATGTTGATTTATTTATAAAAGGTTACTTATAGGTCCATTGGGCCGGGTGAATACGTTTTATGTGAAACTTAAATGGCCATTAAAAACCAATTTTCTTATGTTATCTTATTATTATTAATAACCTGATTTTAATTTAACAAATGGATTCATTTGTTTCGTCATGTATGCGACATAAAAGACATATATTTGTTATATTGTTATTTTGTCGTCCGAATTATGTTGTTAAATTTTGCGTTAATACTACAAAATACAAACTCAACTAATAGCTAGACTTGTAACGGTATGAAGACCTAGATCAAAGTATAGGAAATGCAACTTAACGATATACAATTCGTACAATATGACATATCAAGAAATGGCCAAATGTTCAAGAGTCGTTTTTCTCAGAATACATAACTTCAGACACAAATTATGAATTGTTTTGAAATAGTCTTTGTAATAAAGTTTTATATATCAACTATTAAAGCGTTTTTTCCTGGTTCTTTTTAAACGACGTAAACACTGAACTATTCTATATGTAATAGAACTTCCTCAAATATTATGATATAGATCTATACTGAAAATGTGTATTTTTACACTATCAATAACCCTTCAAATGTTCTTTGAGAGACTGTCAAAGTGCATTATTCTGCCATGCATACATGTGGACATAAGAAAGGAATGTTGAGAAGTCAACCTTAAAAAATAATTGGCATCGAAAACATATGTCTCGTAGTATGCTATTCAGTTTCAGCCTACTTAATCAAGTAGAAAGACTGAATTTTAACATCATCTAAATGTGACAACGAAACACTGATCATTTGTTTCGTAACTTTATTTCATGGAGAGCTTCAATTGATGTTTGATAAAGTTCTCGACCGATACACTTTCTACGAATTTAATACATTTAACATGTGGTTTGATGTTGAAATTAAAATATATTACAAATACTAGCATAAATGTATATTCAGAATTTATAATTGCAATAAAGATGATCAATTGAGTATATTTGTTTCAATCGATTATGTTGTTGTTATGCTTTCATCGATATAAAACGGGGGTCTTTTTGTACTGAATAAATACATGTATTTGTAATGTAACCATCTCTTATCTATACGTGTTCAACTTTAAAACGCATGTTCCAGTGCCTTTCCAAATCTGGAAATAAAAACGGCGCACTACTGTCAAACTCATGTTGTGCTGAATTGAGTAATTATAAAAAATAAAAAGCGGAAGAGAAGACATACACGTGTGTTAAGGATTTCGGTAATGTTTTGGACAAGAATGATATTCTTGTTATATGCACGGATGATAGCAAATCCATAGGCCATGTACCAGCTTTACCTGTTCCTCTAAATAAAGACTTCACAACAATCATGGATATGTATTCTGGAATTTCCATTGAATGGTGAGTTTTGGACATGAACTTTTGTTTTATAAAGATATAACGATTGTATGTCTCTGATTCAATAAACCCAGTGCTTATAATTGATAATCATTGTGCAATTTCCTGAACTTATCAACTTTCTGATATGCTATGTACAGACTCGATTTTTTTCAAATATCTCTTTATATGAAAGATTCTTTGAAATACAAATAAGCAAATATCTATTTTTTCAGTATTTCTTCTGGTAACCCAAGACCAAGCTCGTATCCATGGCTAGAGACAAGTGCCAAAGGGGAGGCATCATTCAGCCTGTCCAATACAATACATCAGCACTTGCCAGTTTAAGAGATATAATACAATATATTCTTATGTGCGCAGCGTCTGATGAACAGGACATTCTCAAAGAAATGAATGTACACGAGAGTTTTTTTATGCTATAAAATATAACTACAAGTTTACTACACCCTAAGCTATAATTTTATAACAGATGAATAATAAATACCTGATAATCTTACCTTTTCTGTTCACTTGATGTTCCATGATTTCTGCCATATACTCACAAACTTGCTCAATCAGGAAAGTAATTTTCAAAACAGGAAAGTAATAAGATATTTGTATAAGAGTGTATTTTTGGCAGCTTGCTCATTCGGGCAAGTTTGATTGCAAAACGGACAAGTGCACAAAATGTTTATACATATTTAAATCGTTCAACTTTGAGTTTGAAAATCAGAAAAACAACGGCGCTTTAAGAAAATCGCGACGATGAATTTTAGATAATTATTCTAAGATTGAATCCATTTGTTCAGTGTGATTTTTGGATGTTTTCTGTCATGCCTGAACACTATTCACCAATCCACATGGAAAACAGAGCGCATTCTATTGCTCGTTCATGAAATTCAAATTCAAAACGGGCAAGTGATTAAATAATGTTACCTCGACGACTTGCTTCTTCTGGCAAGTTTGTATTTAAAACAGGCAAGTGCGGAAAATGTTGATTGATGCTAAAAGTTGCTCAACTTTCGGCTTGATTATCTGACGAACAACGACATTTAAAAAAAATCGCTACGGTCAAATTTAAGATAATTGTTTTAAGATTGGATTCAGTTATTTAAGTTGTTCATTGGAAGAGTTGTGTGATGCCCGGACACGTTTAGCCAATGAATATGAAAAATGGTTGTTTTCTTGCCTGATCGGGCAATTTTTCAATCAATAATTCCCGATCGTCCAAGTCAAAAGGGGATTCCCCAACATTCCAAATCGGGCAAGATCCCCGACTGGTACTAATTTACCGATTTTTAAATATTGTGAAATATTTTATTTATAAAGGTTATTACAAAAACAATATATATATGCTATTGGACATCACCATAAAAAAATGAGAAATACACCCTCAACTGTCTTGACAAAATGTTTGTTGAAAGTAAGGGGAAAATATTTAAACAAATTAATTAAACAAATTAAACAATTAATTTGTGTGAATATGAGTATTAACGGCGAACCGATTATTGCTGATGTATTCGCGTCTTTAAATAATAAAGTATGTGTGTTTTTTTTTTATCTAACATTAATCAACTAAAACTAATTCATTGCTATTACGAAATAAGTAAATAAATAAATGATACTTTTAACATACATACTCCTATCGTTGAACAGAATATTCATGATATCTACCATAAGGACTTTCTTGAAAAATATCGTGTTGATTTTTTACCGATGATGTATTCCTAGACTCACGCCAGGTATGCGGATACTTTGAAAACGGATGGCACTTCGATAACAGAGAACAACAAAATCTACGCGAGAGAGGCAAATTCCTCAGTTTGTTTATTAACGTTATATCCTAAAGATTATTTTTTTAAACCAGGCACATGGTTGAGTTAATAATTGGTGTATCAATTTGTATTGGGAAGAAACATTAACGGAAGAATGGTCGNCACAAAAAAAGGAAAATTCGATCGGAAAACAACATGAGCTGGATGAACAGTAAACATTTCAACAAAATAAAACTACTTAGAAATATTGCGAGAAATTGTTTGCTTTTCAAGCATGTAGACTAATCACTGTGCTTCAAATACTGAAATGTTGATAGTATACAATGAAATATAAACAAAAATAGAGCCTGTTTTAATAAGTGGTATAAATGCAGTTGCAGGCACTTTGATTCCCGATAGAGGGCACTTTGGATAACGGAGACTTTCAACAAACTGGGCACTCTGATAACCAAGTGTTATCTTCGACCTGAAATGCATTTATGAATATTATGGCTATTCTTACCAAATATGTTTAAGTATGAATCAATTTGCATAGTCAAGCGCGACACATTGGGAATCTTAGGATAACTAAATTACAAACACTTGTGAAACATAATCAATGGAGTTGTTTCTTTTTTTTAAATCACAGTCTATTAATTTATGCTATAAGTATTATAATTGCAATTTTCATATAAGGTTTAAATGCGTGAAGAAACATATTTCAAGTGACGACCGGAAATAATTGTTTACATAATGAACTTGTTTTTAGTGTGAACTTGTGATTCAGAGAGATGAAAATACAACGGATCATGTGGATCAACCCAAACCGTCTTAATGGTAATTTACCGTTTCAAGAAGGTATGTTCTTAACGAAATTGTACTGGAAGTGGAAAGTGGCGTTCCGTATTAGCCTGTGGGCACGGCACTTAAGGCAGATGTCAATATTCCCTGTTTTAGCTTGAAATTGCCAAATTATGATTTTAGTGTGTTGTTCTTTTTCAACATTATTATAACTCTTTATACCTAAAACAACATTTTGCATTTGAAATATGAAAGTGTGAGAACATGCTGATGATGAGCAATAAACCTTAAGTTACAATGTTTTCTCAAACTAAATGTATACACATATTAAAGAACATAACGATAATGTCTTGTCATCTTTAAAGTATTCAGTGGCAAAACGTAAAGTGTATAATTCTGTAAGTGATCATAAGTTATATAATACAGATAATAACAAATTAAAAAAAAATGTTACAGTGACATCCAATGACCCTCGATTACTCTCTTCATTTTGAATATACACAGGTGCTGTATGAACAACTTTAAAAAACGAACCACTCAGTGAATGTAGATTACAAATAGTAATAAAAAACAATTATACAATAATAAACTCGATGATCATCGTCTACGGAGCAATTTTGCAAATCAATCACAATAGAGTCGTTAAAAACAATGGTAAACAACATAATTTTGCCCGAGACTGCACTTTATACTTTAAATATATGTTTATGGTCTATGGGTAAACATCATAATCAACACGTAGTTACGGTAATCTGCTCGTAAATTTCAAAATTCAAACAAGGAATGTTTGCATATATTCCATATTATTTATGAATTCAAGTCTCATTCAAATGTTTTTTTAACGTATTGAGCATAGAAAAACATTCAATAATTTGAAATGTGGTATGTGCCATTATTATTTACACAGAAATATTTTGTTACATTAAAGCAGAACTTTTACTCAAACGATAATGTTATAACTGTATTTAAAAATTTGCTTAAATCAATCGCCGATCTTTAAGGATCTGAAGAAGAAAAACAATTATGAAGATAATATTGCAACATAATATGTGTTTATAACGAACACATATTGTTTGTTCTTTTCGATCTTTAAGTAACACCAGACTTGATATTTATCTCTGAGAGGCAGTTTTAGCACAATACTTATTCATGGCATGCTATCTTATATATTAGTAAATGGCCTTAGTACCTTCATAAGGACATAATGATACATCTTTTAGCTCAACCGTTTCGCTACAAAGAACGTAATTAAACCCACGATTTTCGAAGCGTGGGGATATTGTGGTTATCTCTGCCGTCTGTCCGTCCGTCCGTCCTGGCAACTATCTTCTCCTACACTATTAGCACTAGAACCTTGAAATTTACACACATGGTAGCTATTAGCATATGTGCGACGGTTTACTATTTGGAATTTTGATCTTACCCCTGGGTCAAAAGTTATGGGGGTGTGGGGGGAGCGGGGCAGTTTTAACACTCTAGTTTAGGTTAGTTTACATTAACTTCATTATTTCTACACCGATTTACTTTAAATTGATACTGAATATCTCTTATGACAATACGGTCAATTACAAATATGTATGGCCCCATTACCAACCCTGGGGCGCCCCGCCCACATAGACCACGCCCACCCATTATTTTTGTTTAACATAACTTTTTCATTTATTCACCAATTGACTTGAAATTAATACTGAACATCTCTTATAACAACACGGTCTATCTAGACCATCCATGTCCACATTACCCAACCCAGGGCCACGCCCACATAGGCCAAACCCACCCAAAATTGCCTTTTCGTCCGTCCGGGCCACTATCTCCTCCTACACTATTAGCACTAGTTATTTTTAGATTTGATCGAGAATGTAATCAGCCTCCCAGTTTCGCTGAATGGGTCAAGTTCCTCACGGGTACTACTTCCCGTACCCCAATTTATTTTCGTACCCAAACTTTTTCGTACCCATTTTTTTCGTACCCAATTTTGTCGTACCCAAATTGTGTTTCGTGCACAATTTCTTTTCCTACCCAAATTTTTGTCGTACCCATTTTTTTTTTCGTAACCAATTTCTTTTTTTGCATCATTTATTCGAACCCAAAATTTTGGTACCCACATACACAATTGTGGTGATGTAGATAAACTTAAATTGATGCTTAACTTCTTCATTTATTCACCAATTTATGCGGCGTGGGGATACGCGTCGGCCGCTGCCGCGCCATTTCTAGTTTAAAATTGTTTTAGCTCGTGTACTATGCGTAGATCCGGCGGTTGGGTGACTTAAAAAACTGGCAAATATATGGTCATAAATATATGGTTATATAGACTGTACTCATCAGACATATCGAATTAGTTTCACATTTATCTTTCACGTTTATACAAAATCATAATCATATACCAAAGGGATAAGAACATGTTTCGGTATTTCGTTTTTAATTAGCGTAAGTACATACATTTGTATTTATTGCCTGCTTACTATAACAGTAATCCACAGCGCATACCGCATTTCTGATACACAAGAGTGTGTAAAATCTGGTAAAATGAGCAATCGGGAATCGAAGTACCCATGATATATTTGTATGCGACTCTTTAACCATTTTAATTTCCTTAAACACGATAGTAAACTAAAATGTAACATATAACGTTAATCGACATATTGATCTTTTATTTCGAATAGTAAGCACGTTCTTGATTTATTTCAAAGTATTTTTATTTTGTTGAAATATGTACTCATCATCCAATTCATGCTGATTATCGATGGTATGTTATCGTTGTTTTTATATAATCCATCGTTTGCCCGCGGATTCCTTTCATCGCAATACGAAGTGCTTTACCATTAATCGACCAAACAATGTTCCGTGTCTGAAAATCAAATGAACAGAACATAAATGCAAAAAAAGCTGAAGAACGCACCTCTCGCGCTTGGCTTTTGGTGTTCTCTCTTATCGAAGTGCCATCCGATATCAAAGTATCCGCAAAGTATCCCGGCGTGAGCCTTACATCTTACTTTTGTTGACAATAAAGTGAAAACCTGTGTTTATTACAAACGAGATGATTTTGATATTGTCGATATTGTATTGTTTTTCTTTCCTGGATAGCAATATTTCATAATGTCTTTCTAATGGAATTTACATTTAACAGTTATTCGATACGTGATGGCTTGTTCCAGAATCAATGATTTCAATGACCGTAATATTTAACTAACGAAATTGTTAAATCAATGTTTCGTGTACCATGATCTCAAAACTATAAATATGTCAATAGAAAATAAAACACAAATAATTATTTATTTGTTACATTCCTTCTTATCTAAAGGACATAATGGGCTTACATTAAGCATACCTTCTTATTGTTTTATAACAGCGAATTTATTTCACCATTACACGTTTAGTAACTTAAATCATGAAAATGTACCTTTACATTACTTGAGTTAAAACAAGTTTGTATGATCAGCGTTATTACATTTGCTTACTCCATACCTATAGAAACGTGTTATGTATTTTATAAATACATTATACAATGAACTAGCTAATTTACGGGTTTGTAAAGGTAAGTTAGTATAAAATTGAATTGGGTGCATGTAGTAAACTCATTCTAAATATTTCTGAATCAATTTAAGATATAAGGAATTGATTTGTGTGTTTCTTGAACATGTAGTATTAAAAGCACTGCGTTTAAGATTATGACGCCATCCGATATCTTTCTTCTTCATTCATTTTATACCTCGTTGTGTGAGAATTGGTTCATTTGCATATATTCCGTCCTGAAAATATATCACATTAATGGTCCATAAGAAGAGAAAAAGGCCACATTATGGAAGCCGATTGTATAACCACATTCCTATGAGTGCATGTTACAGCAAACAACCATAAATACACATGACATGAAGATTACACAAAAACAAAATACGTCATATTAAACGGAACTTCATAAATTCAGACAAAGTCATAATAAAAACAAGAATGTTAAAAATATTACATCAACCCAGCGACCCTTCTTCGCATTATTCTAGAATCTTAACACACAGAACCTCATACGAAAAATCGACACAGCACATAGAAGAGCTTCACAGAACGCATACAGCCGCTTTCACAGTTCGAGAAGTGCTATCTCAATGCCCGACTAACTTGGAATGAACAACACTGGAAGCGAGATGAGCTAAGGCTCAACTGACAACGCTCTCAAATATAAATTCCATGACCTTGAAGACATTACAAAAGAAAGTATCAGACCAAATCCAAATCAACCTCCCGAGATTCCCTGATGTACAGGCATATACTAGTTCACATTCACAGCCTTATACATAAACTCCTCTTTGCCTCTAGTCATATCTCCATCGAACACTTGACCTGCGCATATTATAAAGGAATAAAATTTGGTGTCCTTTCATCAAGAATTACCATTGATGTTATCGGAGGCTGTGATGCCTTTTGCGGCATAGACAGGAGAGGCTTGCTCAGTTTGAATATATTTGGTTGGAATACGACGATAATGCAGATGGGGACTGATTTTCTATTGCTCTACCACTGTTCCACTTCCTTATGTCTAATTTTCCTCTTACAAGTAACCAACCATCGTATAGTATTTAATAGCGACTGAGCTGGTTTAACTGTAGAAGAGTTTTCGTGAGCATTGTCGTGCGAGTAAAGCACTCATAATTGATAAAAAAAAACGCTAAATAATTATCACAAACATACTAAATTCAATATTCAATAAATATCTTAAAATATTAAATACCAGACTTAAAGTTTAAAATCACATCCCACGTATGACGTTAATTTAAAACTTAAATCAGTTGGATTGCGCAACAGTTTTTACAATATATATATATTATCCGGTTACTACTTAAGTTTAAAGATAATACATACAAAAGAAACCTTCCCATTATAGTGCTTCATTATGTTTTTTCACGTGAACCTCTTTGCTTTTATAAAAACACTATTTTTACACTATTGTTATACAACACATTTAGTTCAAGTACTTACGTGTAGTAAAAGGACGAACTGGACAGCTCGCGTTCTAGCTATAGCGTTCTGGTTTGATTTATAAGAATCGTTTAAACTGATTTTCAACGAACTCTAAATGTAAAAGTTAATTTTATGACACGTTTTAATCAAAGGGAATTAATTTGAATTGATAAGGTTTAAATAAATGGAATGACCTTTTTAAAAAAGCTTTTAGCAATTTCAAAACTTCGTTAAGATATTAATTGTATAACTTTTAACAATTTCCATAACACTATTTCAAACTGAACAATTAAGGCATTATACTTATTACATTGCTTAAAAGTAGAACTTAACTTTATCATCGAAATATTTTCCTTATATCCACAAACTTAGTGTACATTTCCTTTTATTGCAATTTATATATATATATATTGATGAAGATTTTGTGAATATAAGATTATATTGATATTGAATTAGTTCAATTTTGTCTGTGATTTACAAAGTCAAGCTAAGCATTTTTAAATTCCATGCGTTTTCAAACTGCACATCCTCTACCAAACATTTCGATAAATTGAAACCTTTGTTTAAAAATGTTGCAAGTTTGTCGAAGAAATATGCGATATATTCGATCGCGTTTCCTGGGATATATATTTAGAACTAGACATTGTGTTAGCAAAAATACAATGTTTGTCATGAAATGAACTGGCAAGCGGGACCATTTGGTATATAGAAACCGTCGATTTAATTGTAAACACAATATGTTTAAAGTATAAATTTTAAAGGCAACTGATATTAAAAATTGTTGTATCAAACATTACTACTGCAAACGAATTTTAACAAAATAAACATATCCTTTATAGTGCGCATACATATGCATACTCTCTATCCATTTTTCTTTTCATAACACCGTTATTTCAATTGCAATTGTTTTATGACATGTCCAAATGTAAAACGCGTAGGGAGAGTAACCGATAACATAACAATATGCTACACATTTGAAATTTATATAGTGGATTGTCATATTATGACATTTTCTGATAATATTTGTATGTATTAACTTTATTAGAACACTGGATATTGTACCGGTTTAATTTTCGCTATCTGATGTCATGATTTAGTACTTATACATTATATTAATATATGTATCAGCGTTAAATAGAACGCAATAACACTTTTTATGAAACTCGATATAACAGAATTTCGTAAATTAAATGTTTCCTTTTAAGTATATAGGCGTGGACACAAGAATAGTAAGTGGTTTATTTGTGTACCTTTGGTCGAAACTTGAGTTATTGTATTTAACAGAATGATGATAATGATTACGCTGCTGCTGATGCTGCTGATGGTGATTGATAAGGATGATGATGATGATGATGATGATGATGATGATGATGATGATGATGATGATGATGATGATGATGATGATGATGATGATGATGATGATGATGATGATGATGATGATGATGATGATGATGATGATGATGATGATGATGATGATGATGATGATGATGATGATGATGATGATGATGATGATGATGATGATGATGATGATGATGATGATGATGATGATGATGATGATGATGATGATGATGATGATGATGATGATGATGATGATGATGATGATGATGATGATGATGATGATGATGATGATGATGATGATGATGATGATGATGATGATGATGATGATGATGATGATGATGATGATGATGATGATGATGATGATGATGATGATGATGATGATGATGATGATGATGATGATGATGATGATGATGATGATGATGATGATGATGATGATGATGATGATGATGATGATGATGATGATGATGATGATGATGATGATGATGATGATGATGATGATGATGATGATGATGATGATGATGATGATGATGATGATGATGATGATGATGATGATGATGATGATGATGATGATGATGATGATGATGATGATGATGATGATGATGATGATGATGATGATGATGATGATGATGATGATGATGATGATGATGATGATGATGATGATGATGATGATGATGATGATGATGATGATGATGATGATGATGATGATGATGATGATGATGATGATGATGATGATGATGATGATGATGATGATGATGATGATGATGATGATGATGATGATGATGATGATGATGATGATGATGATGATGATGATGATGATGATGATGATGATGATGATGATGATGATGATGATGATGATGATGATGATGATGATGATGATGATGATGATGATGATGATGATGATGATGATGATGATGATGATGATGATGATGATGATGATGATGATGATGATGATGATGATGATGATGATGATGATGATGATGATGATGATGATGATGATGATGATGATGATGATGATGATGATGATGATGATGATGATGATGATGATGATGATGATGATGATGATGATGATGATGATGATGATGATGATGATGATGATGATGATGATGATGATGATGATGATGATGATGATGATGATGATGATGATGATGATGATGATGATGATGATGATGATGATGATGATGATGATGATGATGATGATGATGATGATGATGATGATGATGATGATGATGATGATGATGATGATGATGATGATGATGATGATGATGATGATGATGATGATGATGATGATGATGATGATGATGATGATGATGATGATGATGATGATGATGATGATGATGATGATGATGATGATGATGATGATGATGATGATGATGATGATGATGATGATGATGATGATGATGATGATGATGATGATGATGATGATGATGATGATGATGATGATGATGATGATGATGATGATGATGATGATGATGATGATGATGATGATGATGATGATGATGATGATGATGATGATGATGATGATGATGATGATGATGATGATGATGATGATGATGATGATGATGATGATGATGATGATGATGATGATGATGATGATGATGATGATGATGATGATGATGATGATGATGATGATGATGATGATGATGATGATGATGATGATGATGATGATGATGATGATGATGATGATGATGATGATGATGATGATGATGATGATGATGATGATGATGATGATGATGATGATGATGATGATGATGATGATGATGATGATGATGATGATGATGATGATGATGATGATGATGATGATGATGATGATGATGATGATGATGATGATGATGATGATGATGATGATGATGATGATGATGATGATGATGATGATGATGATGATGATGATGATGATGATGATGATGATGATGATGATGATGATGATGATGATGATGATGATGATGATGATGATGATGATGATGATGATGATGATGATGATGATGATGATGATGATGATGATGATGATGATGATGATGATGATGATGATGATGATGATGATGATGATGATGATGATGATGATGATGATGATGATGATGATGATGATGATGATGATGATGATGATGATGATGATGATGATGATGATGATGATGATGATGATGATGATGATGATGATGATGATGATGATGATGATGATGATGATGATGATGATGATGATGATGATGATGATGATGATGATGATGATGATGATGATGATGATGATGATGATGATGATGATGATGATGATGATGATGATGATGATGATGATGATGATGATGATGATGATGATGATGATGATGATGATGATGATNCCAGTAGTGCGTTCAGTTGCAGCGAACGTTCGCCAATGATCGTTCGTTTCCGATTCGGTCTTATTGAACGATAAGTTCGGCGCGAACCTTTTAAGATGGCGGCTCCCACAGAATTGATTGCGATTTTGATGGAGGAAATCGCTAATAACAGAGAAAGTACTAAACCAACACAATACACTATGTTTATATTTCAATTAATTTTATATACTTCCAAAAAAAAAATGAAAAATATCGAAGTTACACTGAAGTTACGCTGAACAACAATAACAACTAACTTGTCCGTTATCTTAGTTTCGCTAGCGAACTATAGCGAACTGCCTCCCGAGACGGGTCGCTTCGGTTCGCGAACGTTCGCGGCGAACCGAGCGTTCAATAGCGAACGTTCGCGAAAGTTCGCTTCGGTTCGCTTCGGTTCGCTGTAACTGAACGCACTACAGTGTTTCGACAAAGCAGATACTATGTTATATTATTTTCACATACAATTAACCAAAGATGGTTGATATAATTTTGTTGTTTGCAACATATATATAACTATTAAAGAATCTTTTAAACATTAACTGGTAAATGATGTTCTTTCGGAAACGTTTGAGAAACTTTCTCTATTCTCATCGATTCTTTTAGCTATACTGTTTAGAATATGTAATGTTCATTAATATGCTGACATGTTTATATTTGCTGTTTGCAGATGATTTCAATGTGTCGAAAAAGTCCCACTAATACGTAAAACTGCGTTTGAAGAGGTACTTTAAAATGTACCATTAAAATGGCACATCAAATGAGATTTTCCTATACATATGGAAATATATTACTCACAATACTTTGACTCAATGATTTTGGTTGGCGGCTTTTCCAGATGACATCGCTTATGTTATAGGCTTGAAAATATCGTATCAGCTTCTGGACAGGCTTAAAATAATCCATTAAAAGGAAATAGAATAACTATCTGATATTATGCAACATTTTACCATTATTTGACGCCGTACTGTTCGTGAAAATAACCTCATGGTACAGTGGGCGCTTATTGGACTTATTCTGAATGAAATTATATGTAATAACGAACACGATAAAAGAGTTTTACATAATCTAGTCATCGTGTGCAGAAAAACGTTCAGTTAAAAGTAGTATGTATTGTAAATGATTATGCTTTACGTCTAAAAAATAAAATAAAATAAAAGTAGGTGGAATATTTATATTCACCAAATCGTAAAATGTTGATTTCTTTTTAAAACTAGTATTTCAACTCGAAGATCGAAGATGACAGAATACTCAATTGATGATGTCAAAACTTGGAACATGAAAAATACAATAGATTGGTTGGACACATACAATATTCCTTCTCCAGGAATGACATCCCTGCCTCAACTTCGTGATCTTGTTCAAGCAGTTATGGCAAACAACAACCAGAAAAACGACTCAGAAGTATACCACAAGGTATACCGTTGTATGCAGTATTATCACCCAATTTTGTAAAATGACATACATACAAATCTGTTCATGTTCGTTCTTGCTGTACGTCGTATCAACTTCAATTGCATCATCATTCGAGTATTAAAACCGAGAGATCACGCATCTATTTAAGTTTAATAATAATGCTTATAAAAAGAATAAAAACCCTAGTAAGCAAAAGTACTCAAAAGTTATCTTGCTTTTTTTGTTATCGGAGGAACATTCATGACGACGATTAAACAAAATTGTTTTAAACATACAAGAAGATAACAGTATTCTTTTAATTCATGTTAAGGCATTACAAGTACCATTTTAACGAGCAATATTCAGTAATTATTACTTGTGAGTTCCAAAGGACACAATATACGTTATTTGTTATCACACGTATGTATAAGTACTGTGTTTGTTTATTTCGTATTTGTAGTTGCATGTTGAAATGGACAATATATTGGCAAAGAACACACACGTTGAGGAAGAAATTTTGCGCATTTACGATGCTCTCTTTTCCCTCTATGAAAGAACATTGCCGAATGATATTACGAGTAGCATCCAAGCACGTTATGGCAAGGACATCCAACAGCAGATTTTACAGAACAAACAACTTTTTTTAAACAAAAAACGCTCAATAGTTGTCACAGGTGAATATATGCAATGCATTCCACTCGAACGAGCACTAGCGTCGTGTAAAGACGTATATAATGATGTCGCTTACTTTGTACCTATTGCACTATTACAGTCTGGGAATGGAACAGCGATCATTTTATTGAAAACATGATTATTGTTTTTTCCTAGTAAACATGTATCGTTGGCATTCTTCTTTCGCCGATCGGTATTGCAATTACAGTTTATTTTTATGTTTTATTTAAAGGAGAAACAAGCGCAGGTAAAAGCAGCTTCCTCAACCTACTGCTCGGAGCAATGGTCCTTCCTAGCTCACTTTTATGTTCGACAAGAAGGCTGTGTCACATACACTTCATACCCGCTGATAGTCCGTTCTACTTTGAAGTCACGATGGAAGATGGTTCAAGAAAACCGTATAACAAATATGACGGGGATAAGGATAACTTTATTAAAGATTTAGAAGGATGTGTGACCAGTGATGACACTTCATTACGAAGAGTAGATATATACTGGCATGTTCCATTATTGGGGGACAACGTAAGTTTACTAAAATCTCATCAATTTTATTATATGTGTGAATGTTTACACTAGTCCCATGAAAACAAGGCAAGCAGATTAATCTACAAGATGTATCGCGGATTTTAAATTTAAGAGTTATCTCACTAACCACATGAATCGGACGCCATGAAGTCATATCCTCTGTGCATCATTTTATCTGAAACATATCGAGATGCAAATTATTATAATTATTTTGTGTATCACCCTGAAGTTACTGTTTAGAATCAAGTTACAAACTTCCCAATGCACCTATTACGATTACATACATATTTCTATAAATTAATTATGATTTTATACAAATTTCACTTTCTGAAAGTATAATGTAAATAAATGCGTTCCTTCTTAAAAAAATGACCAGACCCACGTGACCTTAGTTGATTCACCAGGAATAGGAGAAAATCAAGAATTATCAGACGAACTTCTAAAGTACTTACCGAATGCAAGTGCGCTGATTTTTGTAATTGACAGTTCAAATTGCGGTGGCGTCCAAGGTGATAAGGTACATTTACATATTAAGGGTTCCTCAATTGACTTGCAACTAAAATAACTCCGCCTTTTTAAGGCTTTTTAAATTTATCCGATATTTTCTAAAACTATAGTATGTTATGCTTATTCTAGACGAGTTTGACGTAGACAAAAGAAAGAAAAACATTTATTCAGAAATGACTGTTCGGGGTTGCGAGTAGTGTTCATGAGCTCAACTCATAATCATTTACTCCTCTTGCCTCGTTTGGCAATACAATATTGACTTTAACATAGAATCCGAATTCACATTTAATATTGTTTTTTTCATTTCTTCATATAAAAGTATATCCAGATATACAACGTTGTTCGCTAAGTATTTTTGATACATATCTTTTCAGTTAGGAAAGGTTTTCAGCAGACTGAATAGTGAAATCAAAGACATGAAACTGTTCAGCTTTGATCCAAAATGCACATTCTTTATCCTTAACAAATGGGATATACTTATGAAGAAGAAAAACGATGAACCAGATGTAGAAGATACTGTTTGGGAAAACACTTTGGCGAAGTTGACAGAAAACTTGAAGGGATTTTCTTGGGAGACATGCATGTATAAAATGAGCATCAAAGACGTAAGAACGTAATTTTGAAGCGAAATTTAGTCATTGTTTATTAAGGCAGAGTTTTATTAGTTTTATTATTCAAATGTTCGAACAATCTAATAGTGTGGTTATTCATAGTATAAACACACTGTAGTAAATGTGACAATTTAAAGATTTTTTCTAAATGTTATCAAACCAAACAATGTTTATTTAAATGCTAACAAAAAAAATTAAAAATGAACATTTCCTTATTTGGGAGAAACCGACGGAATATGTTTAGTGTAACTCCTTTATTTACTTTGGAAATATTATACTGTCTTTCATGATTTCTTTTGAAGTACACATGAAGGTCTGTTTAGGGCTGCTTTGAGAAGCTAATCAATGGGGAGAAACCGGCACTGTTTGACATTGTTCATCCAGCTTTCCTTCTTACGGACTGGATGGCAACCTTCCTCTAACGAGCCCTGGGGCATAGTATTGAACAGCAATTCTTGTCTGTTGACATGTTCAAATCAAGCAAGCTTTGGTCGTTTGCCTGTTTGCCAGGAGGTTTTCTTGTGGGCCATCAAGTGCAGTTTGGTCTTACACTCAAAGAAGGCTCAGTCTTCAGAGACACTTGTGTTCAAAGGCATGCTGCCGACCTTCGGCGTGAAGCGTCCAGGTCTCACAGCCGTTAAGTATGATGGAGACTACGAGGGCTTGTATAGCCTGTACTCGGTGAAACAGCTGATAGAGCTGCTTTTCGGCTACCATCGCTGATATCGCTGCGGTTGTAATTTCAATTCTTATGCAAGTACTTTAAGATGGTCACCTCTGGTCAAGTCAGGACGGACGTTCTCCACTCCCGGAGATTTCCTTGTCTTTCGACTGTCCATCGCCTCCTTCACCTTTTCCTTTAGTTTAGCTGGACTTCCGTCTTCCGCTTCTGGTCTGGGATTATTCTGAAGCTGACTGGTTTCTAGTCGAAGCGAGGTCGCTGCAGTATTCAGTCCATCTGTTCAGAACTGCGACACTCTCTCTCTCTCTTTATCTCTCTCCCCCTCGCTCTCTCTCTCTCTCAGCAGCAGCAGTAGAAGCAGCAGCAGAAGCAGCAGAAGCAGCAGCAGTAGCAGTAACATCAGCAGTAGCAGTAGCAGTAGCAGTAGTAGTAGTAGTAGTAGTAGTAGCAGTAGAAGTAGTAGAAGTAGTAGAAGTAGTAGAAGTAGTAGTAGTAGTAGTAGACGTAGTAGTAGTAGAAATAGTAGTAGTAGTAGAAGTAGTAGTAGTAGTAGTAGTAGTATGAGAAGTAGTAGTAGTAGTAGTAGTAGTAGTAGTAGTAGTAGTAGTAGTAGTAGTAGTAGTAGTAGTAGTAGTAGTAGTAGTAGTAGTAGTAGTAG
>VMBQ01001816.1:45370-59288 GCA_007657795.1 Dreissena rostriformis | reverse complement strand
TATTATACATATATATATGTATTCTAATTTGCAGTTATGTTCACTTAATTTATATATGTTATTTACTATTTTAACACACTTTTCAAGTTATTGCATTTATGTCTTTTTTTTCTTTAAATCGATTTATGTTTTCGGTAGATATGGTCAATTTGACTGTTCATATGTTCAATTAAAACATATAAATTTCATGGGAAAAAGTTGAAGTCGTATTCATTAAAACGTTTAAGAACAGAACACGTCTATAACTGTGTGGTTGTTGTCTTGTTATTATTATTATTTGCATTTTTTTTGTAAATTTAGACACTATGAGAATATCAGTATAATGTTTTTTCAGTTTTGAAAGGTAATGTCTTTCTTAAAATGCGTTTTAAGAAAACGTTAAATATGTCTTTTAATGTAGACACATTACATTTTCCAATATGTTAATTATAATTTTCCAAATCTTTAATTTGCAATAGTGAGGACATTCGCGTGAGTTAATTATCACATTGTTGCTATAAACAATAAGCACAAAACCGTAAGTTGAGTACATATCGAGAAGAACGACTGAACATTGACCAAAGGTCGTAAGTAGAGAATCGTTATTAATCACCTGGTCTTCCATTTGTACAGAACTGGATAATGTGAATCGTCAAACAGGGTTATTTATTTTACATTTCAGTTTGCTTTCCCGGGAGCATTACTTAAGAAAATTAAATGGTTGTGAATTTTGTTGAAATCTTATTGCAATTGTGATGCGTTTAATTCCTCAACACCAGACTGTTGTTTAATGCATTTAAAATTGCATGTTTTATATGTAGTATCTGATTTTTATTGATTTACCTAAGTTTTATTTGAAATGTGAACGAAGCTTGTGAACTATTGTTTTCCTGTTGTTTTATTGCAAAACAATCATGTGCAGTGCAATTTGGCCAGCCTGAATTATACGTATATAATTAAAAGAAATTAGGCGTAAGGCGTACTAGCGACAAAATTAACACACGCAAAAAAAATCCTTAAAAAGGGATTTGTTAATTGTGTTGAATACTGTAGCATGTGGTATTTATTAACATGTTAATAAATATACTGTTTTGAATATGTTTCTTATATTTATGGTTAGAGCTATTTTTAAAAAGAAAATAAGAATACATTTAAATGTGCTAAACGTAATATTGATGATGTACACGAAACATGTGATCCAAGTATTTTATATTTAACTTTGACTAGCTTGAAGGCAATAATTTGCGCGATAATACTGAAATTAAGTCGCATATGACTTAAATGGTGTAAGGTTTTTACACGTTTCCGTACTATACGCCAATAATTATGCCAGTAACTGATAACTGCCCAATTTTAGTCAGTGGTAGTAAGAAAATCGCCGTATAAATAATTATTTGACTTATCACAACCGGGCCAAAAATCTTACAAGCGTTACTCGTATTTGTAGTTAAGCATTCTACGAACTGAGTTAGCTGGCCGGTAAGAATTATTTCATGCTCAAATTTATAATCCACTAATTCTTTTGATTAAAATATAAATTACAAGAATGTTTGACTTGTACACATCAATCGCCATTCTTTGGAAAAAATACCCCAACCAAAATCAATTTTCAACTGTATTTAAGTGTTATTATGTATGTGCAGTTGTATTTTTGAACAAAACAAATTATGTCACGGTGTATTTTCATTTGTGTGTTACATGTTTGATATTTATGATCAAATATATTATACTCTATTGATGACATAGATGCAAATATATCGAATAATGTATATATATTATCTTTTGCGATTTGTTTCGCTGTGTGTGAGTTTATGATTTTTTTAAAGTGATTGAAGATTCGATGTATAATACACACTGGAATTAGAGTTTGGAAGACGAAGTTGACATAAAGTTTTTTTTAGAATTTTGATTTTCCAGTCTAAACCACAATTATGGACTCATTTGTTCTCAAACAAATACGTTTAAATATGTCGACATCGGTTTAACACTCAGAATCAATTTGCCGTTCAAACAACTTTTGAAAGACGGTTGTTACAAGTTTTATTTTTAATTTACCTTTCTGGTTAATAATTAAAACAATTTGTTGAAGTATGAAACAATGATGTGTTTGCATTATAGTCGTGTATCCATTTTTAACCCATCCCACAATGATATATGTGAGGTATTGATTATTTGCGTTTTGTTTATTAAATGTTGTTATTGAATTTCTTGTTGTATTGTTATTGTATAATGTGCTTATATAATTTCTCATAGTGCATACTACTTAGTTGTGATCCGAGCTTCGAGTTTGACTTAAAATTTGGCTTTATTTGTTTCATATATGGATATGTGACATCAAAATTGTAAATTGTTAACACCAGCATGTCGTTTTAGAATAATGTTTTATTTTCTGATATTTTATATTTGATTATGGGATGAAAGGGTGACGCGTATTTAAATTGCCCAATAAAAACTATGAAATTCAAAGTTAGTTGCTATTTTTTCTTTGGTTTGGTCATTGAAGAAGGTTGAATGTTTTTCTCTGCCATTTAAACTTCACGCACAAATAAGTGTCCGTAAATATCTAGTGGATACAGAGGTAGTCTATGCATTTTTACAACACAATGCGAGAAACACAAATGAGTATGTTTGCCATTGACACATGTAATAATTTTAGCGCTTTTCATTTGTGATGCATGGCGTTAAACCTTTTCATTTTGTCGGTCATGAGTTCTTCTATTAAGAAACTCAAGTCAAGTCAAGTCAATTGTATTGGCAAATACATTAGTACATAGCCAAACAACATACATAAGACATGTAATGACGTTGTAAATAAATGCATATTCAACAATGGTGATGAAAAGTATGGTGTATATGAAGGACATGCAATACTAATTAATGGTAGTGTGAATGTTGACAAAAACAAATCAACAATGAACAATAAACATTATATACATAAATAATACTTATTGTTACTAGATCTTAAATCAAAGGCCATTATAGAAAATTTAGCCAGGTTAATTAATGTATACCTATTCGAAGTAGACATCAGTTTCTATAATTTTTTTATAGAAGGGCAGCGTAGATAATATTTATGTAACAACATTTTCTTAAATCTCTAAACCATGGACAAATTAACAAAAAATGGTATTCATTCTCAATTACGACCATATTACACCTTGTTCATACACTTCTAGGACTATTTCTGTGTCTACCTTCTTCAATAAATAGTGAGTGTGCAGAACAGCGAATTCTTGTCAAACAAATTCAATCCCTAGCATTTAAAACACTATCTAAATAGTTTTCAAATTCAAAATTTGATTTGCATTATCGATAAGTAACGAGTTGGGCAAGTTATCAATATCACTAACCCATGTTTGTAAACTGATATCCTTTATACGCTGACAGATGCAATTATAAGCACTAGTTGTTATATCAGATTTATAATACAAAAAGACAACCCTTATTCCTGGATCAATATCTTGAATGCAACCTATCTAAAAGACGCTGAAGTCCAGTTGCTGAGTAAGAAAATAAAGCTGTATCGTCAGCAAAAAGCATAATTTTGTGTTGTCGACATTTATACATTCCGTAGAATCATTATACAAATAGTCATATATATCATTTACGAACAATATAACTAATAATTGTGATAAATGCTCACCCTGTTTGACACCAGTATGACTATCCAATAATTCAGAAAGAGAATAGGCAATTTTACATGTGTGATTACACTGATTTTCTTTACGTGTGTTACTACACAGTGCACACAAACCACTTCTCACATTAATTGTCTTAACGCATGATTTAACACAACCATAAATGATCTACTGTTGTGTTGTGTTGGATTCAATGCGTGTTAGTTCTGCAGTAGTCCTGGACTCCAGCACACATGCTAAATTCATAGTATCAATTATACAACCAACATTTACATTACAACATATACACTGATAAAAAAAGGCAATGAACACAAATATTATTACAAATATATTAACATATATATGTTATTCGTAGTCATTTTAGAATAATAATACTCTGATATCTGCGAATATATTTCCATATACCAGACAATGTTAGGAGACATATCAGATTACTTGAATTCAACTGTAAACCTCATTAGTTTGGGCTGAAATGAATCAGATTTAAAAGAACAAACACTTGATACCAAGATGTGTTATTGTAGACACAAAAACAACTTTAAATATTTAATGTAAGAACGAATCTGCAAGTGCTCTTGATTGTATGTTGCCGACGAAGGACAGATCTCGGCCCGATGTTATAATTTCATTGCTGTATGTTTTTTCTTGAGGATAATTCTTGTTCAATTTAGCACTTGACTTGCATATTTATGAAGTAATTTAAAAAAGCAAATGTCAAATATACATACGAATATTGGTTCGAAATCAGCCCGATGTCTTGCAATAGACGCATACGGAGTGCAACATGAATGATAAAGTCTCGACATACAAGGAAGGGCCGATATCGCGAAATTTGCTGATAAACACACAACGAATTATAATTTAAATTGAGTTCATGTATTTTAAGCATTTTAGAGTGAGTCGCGTTGTAATAAAATGAAGTGCTATTTATTTATTGTAAATTGTTATTTTTGTAATTTGAATGAGCAAGGAAGGGTTATCAAAGTCATATGTGACAAGCTTTGCTACCTTTGTTTTTGAGGATAACGCACAGGTATAACTTTTTTTCCGTTTTCATCTCATTTATGGATATTTGCGGGACGCGATTTACAAAAGTAAGCAGTGCGATTTGTCTTGATAGTCCAGAAGAATATGACATATATCTGGACTTGGGGTGAATAGTAAATGTTAATGTGTTTTTTCTTAGGGGCCATGTTTTTGAAGAATCCAAATGATGCCAGGCTGGTGCCTCTTTTTTCTAAGGTCAATGGAGAAAATTCCTGAAATTGTACAAAACCAGTTCTTTAAGGGTAAGCATGTCATGAGACATGTCCCGGCTGTATAAAATACCACTAAAACACACACGAGGTCATGATGCGCAAACTGAAACATATAAAGATGTCCTAATCAAGCGAGCTGACAACCCACGAAGAAGCTGACGTAATTATGATAAGGCAAATGGTTGATGCTGTAGAAGCAGACCACACTGGCATTTCTTTGGTAGAGGATGATACAGACGTGTTTCTTTTGTTGTGACATTTCTATATTTTCCTCAATCTATCATTATTTGTCTTCATGGAATCACCAGTGAAGAAGAAAGCGTTTATAGACATTCGCAACTGCCAAAAAAGCACTGAAATATCGCGACCGACTTGCTGTCTGCTCAAGCTTTCTCTGGATGCGACAGCGAGGCTGGACATTAAGTTATCGATCAAGGTACAGCTATTAAGATGCTAAACGCAGGCAATCAGACAATTAGGCGATATAACAGTTATTATGAATGAAGTTATGAGAGAATCGAATAGATTTGTCTCAGCATGTTATGGAAAGCCATAAACAAACGCAATGTCTATTACAAGACAAACCTTTCGGTAACCAGGGTAGGCAATTCGGGTAAGGCTATGTCACTGCTAGCAAGATTGCCTTTAATTGGGAAGCATTCAATGAAAATGTGAATTGTTCCACATACAAGCGTGTATATGGCAAAACGCACTAGATACAGAACCTCCAGATGCGATTCTATGTGATTACGGTTGTGAAAGGACGAGGCGTCAAACATACTTTTAACCATTGCCGAAGCATTGAATGTTACTTAAACTCCACTCAATGTACTTAAAATTATCAAATAATTATTTAGGATCATTTCAAGATAAAATAGAATGATGTTATGATGGTTAATGTTTTGGAAGTGAATTAATCGAAATCAAATTGCTGATTATACGTAAGATGGCTGCCAATATGGTCGCTTATGCAGATAATTGCAGTTTAAATTCCATAACACTAAATTGAATCGGATTTTCAGTCTATACAAACTGAACTATTTGTATTTCTGAATGGCATTTTGTTAATAGCACCCACTACTATCCACTTAAATCCATTAAATGTATAATTTTACATATACATGAAGAGATTACAGACGAGGAAACTAAGAAGACATAATTTACAAACAAATGTACTGCATAATACAATAGGTGCGAACATCATGTACACACATTCCTTAAGCACACATGATTAACACCCGTTTGATTGACATTGGGTAAGCATGTAGTACACAAATAAATTTACTATAATTCTTAATTATGTTCCTAATACATACAATAACAGTTTACACAAGTAACTTCCCTTTGATAAGTGATACGCGTTTAAAGATAAGTTACTTCCCTTGTTGTTGCTTTAACCATTATTGTTTAAGTCTAAATATGTTTCAGTAAAAATATAGATGAATGTTTCTTCAGCTGTCAAAGGTAAGTAAAACAAAATCATATTGTATTTACGTATTTATGCATTGCAAGTTAGTGCTAATTGGCGCATGTATATGACGTTGCATGGATTAATTGAATTATAGTGCAGTGTTTGAATGTGCATAACAAAAAAGTATGTATGAAGATGCATGAAAATGATAAAAAACAACATAATTAAATAACAGTCAGACCCGAGACAAAGGTAGATCATTTGCAAGCGATAGATATGAAACCTGCAGAATCAGACACAATACTGACATCTTTAAAAAAGGCAAACGTATAATCATCACAGTATAGTCAGAACTTCACTGTGTTTACAGATGATCTACAGCTACATATAGTTGCAGTAAATAGTATCTTGGCATTCCCAGAGCAGTTTCAGGATGTAATACTACGTACCGGTATGTACTTCCTGATGAGTTTCGTGGGGAAAGTGAAAACGCGTTTAGTGGGGGTGGAAGCGCTGCTTGAGTCAACATTTGATGGAGTCTCCAAACTCCTTAAGTGGAAGAAATATCCACAGAATATACGGCATTACCAATAGTGACAGAGGAATTGATGCGAAAGGTATTCTCTGAAAATAATGTTCAGACATTTTATGATTTAGAGATGTATCTTAAAAACATAACATGTGCCAGTCGTACGTCTAAATTGTGGGTTAATTGTTTGATTAAGGCAGTATTTCTAATAATGATGTATGTTTAAGCAGAAAGAGGAGGTGATTGTCCGCTGCACTTAACATCAGTTAAGCTCATGTTACCAAACTTCTTTGCCGCTTCACACACAAAATACTCGAGATATGGCCAATATTATCTAATATTGATGGAGAAAATACTGACAGCGATCAAGACAAGTACTTTGAGAGTGAGCATGGCATGAGACATGTTCCGGGGGCATGGAATGTCATATGGAGCGACATGTTCATACTTGTATGAGATATGGCCATGGCAAGAAGGAAAGTATAGGTTCAACACGTAAACCTAAAACTCTTAAGGTTTTGGAGTTTGAGCCTGCATATTTGCCTCAGAATGAAAGACGATCTGAGAGAAATGAGCAGTGTTAATTTAGTGGACACTGATGAACAACACAAAGAAGAAAAGCGGTTAATGCAGATGCTGAGGATAAAGCAAGAATTCGAAGGAAGTTGACAGAATGTATTGATCCTTTCGATCCAAGCAAGCATCCACCCAGTCATAGCACCAACGTCTGTTAATGTTGATCAAGCAATAGATATTGACAAACCCAAATGAAAGTTGAAAACTCGGCCCCCATACAATTTGCATGTTTCAATATCTAAAGAACCCCAGGCTGTGTGTAGAAAGCACTTTAGGGTTGCAGACACCAAAGTGTATGACATCAATCTGATTTATTCAAGAGTGATTGGCTTACAAGTTGGTTCTATGGAAATTGAAATTTACCATATACTAAACTATGCATGGGCTCCAGTACCTACTGTTATGGTTACTGTAACAGGGGAACTCAGAAAAGGAAAAAACAGAATTGGCGCTAAAGAATCAATTAAAAGTAGAAGTGTCTGAGCGACACATTTAAAGCCAGATCACATTTTCAATAATGGATGGCTTTGCTGTCCTGTATGTCATTCAATGGCCCTTAGACGGAAAGAAACATTACTATACTTAAACATCTTTAAGTCTTATATAAGGCAAAATCTGAATAAATGTGATGTCTACTTAGTGTTTGACCGTATATGGAGTTCAGCACTTAGAGCGTGGCGAAATCAGTCAGACAATTCAATTTCTCAAGGGTGTACAAAATAGCGGGTGGCATGTCATTATCGGCACAGAATGTTATACTAGGCTTCACTGAGAACAAGCAACAGCTGATCTCTATGATTTGTAAAGCTTTAAGCACGTATAGAGAATTTTACATCGTTTGTGCTTAAACGCACAAGTTGGTCAAGATACATGTAGGAGATCATGATACGCCCATTGAAATTAACAAAGGTGTAATAATCAATCGAGCTAAACATCCCACAAATAAACTGAGATTATTTTGATAAGGCAAATGGTTTGATGCTGTAGAAGCAGAACACACAAGTATTTCTGTGGTAGCTGATGATACAGACGTGTTTGTTTTCTTATTATATTACTATGTTGTCCTAAAACTTTCATGTTTGGTCAGCATGGAACCACCAGTGATAGAAAGAGCAGTTATAGACATTCGAAACACTGCCCCAAAATATAAAAGTATCGCGACCGACTTGCTGTCTGCTCACGCTGGATCTCTGGATGCACACTGTGACTGGATATTTTGGTATCGGTAAGGGTACAGTTATTAAGATGCTGTACGCAGGCAACTTCATGCGACTGTTAGGCGATATGACAGCTTAAATGATCGGAGTTATGATGGACGCGACCAGATTTTGGTTTCAGAATGCTATGGAAACCTGATACAGAGGAAATGTTTATTGCCAGAAAAACCCTTTGGACAGCCAGGGTAGAAAATTCGGGTAAGGCTTTGCCATCGCTAGCAAGATTTGCGCTACTCACGGAATCATTCTATGAAAATGTTTAACGTGCTCAGATACAGGCATGTATATGGAAACACGCATTAGACGCAGTTCCCCAAGATCTGAATCCATGCGATTATGGTTGGCGAAAGAGCGAGGCGCAAAACAATATTTTACCCGTTGCAGTAGCATCAAATATTGCATTAGCTCAACGCAATGTGCTTAAAATGATAAAATGTGCGTGTACAAGCGATAGACCATGTTCAACATGTCGTTGCTCATGTAATAAAGCACGATTACCATGTACTATCTATTGCTCTTGTCAAAAGGTTCAGGTTGACATAATACAATGTAACAATAATCAGATAAAACATGCCCGTTAGAAAACTTACTTTTTCGATGAGAAATGAAAGATGGAGAATAATTGTGTATTGGTATAAAAGATCAGAGTGATCTTAAAGCTCAGAGTGATCTTAACGATCACAGTGAACTCAAATACCAGAGTGATCCCAAAGATCAGAGTGATCCTAAAGATCAGAGAGATTCCAAAGATCAGAGTGTTCCCGATGATCAGAGTGATCCAAAAGATAAGAATTATCCCAATGATCAGAATGATCCCAAAGATAAGAGAGATCATGATAATCGGATTGATCCCGATGATCAGAATGACCCCAAAGATCAGAGTGATCTCGAAGATCAGAGTGATTCCGAAGATCAGAGAGAGTCCGAAGATAAGATTGATCCGAAGGTCAGAGAGAGCCCGAAGACTAGATTGATCTCGGTGAACAGAGTGATGCCGAAGGTCATGAAGAAAACAAAATACCAGTAGTAATCGTATATTTGATGAGATGTTTATTAATATTATAGAATTGATTGATAGATCATATAACTTTACAATATACTTAAATAAAGAATTAATTAATTATTTGAAAAAATAAAATCACCAGAACAAAATATTTAAATGCAACGCCTGGTTAAAAGAAATACTAAAACGTTAAAATATAATGTTGAACAATCAATTGAACAAATATTGTGTGAAATGAAATTGAATATTGATAATATATGCATGTCTTTGAACATATATGGAAAAACCAACGCCGGATCATCGAAGGCGTAACACATTATCAAAAGCTATTAATACGTACTTAAGACGAAATAGCTAAAGAACAGAACAGAACAGAACACAACTTTTTAACATCTCAGGCAGACAAGTATGCAGTAAGAGGAACAATATATTGTAAGTTATACAATATTTAATTTGAACATTTGCTTCGCGGTTAACGGCAAACAGTCAAAATACAAATGCAAGAAACAACAACAAAAAGACGAAAAATTACACACAAAAAAAGATAAGTGGGAAAATGCAAGGTACAAAATAGACTTGTATTTTCTAACTCGCATAAATATTTTGAAATTTTACAAAAAAAAAACTATACAATTTACAAAGCATTTACAATACAATTTACAATACAGTTTACAATACAATTTACTATACAATTTTATGTATATTTTGACACACAAACATCTAGGTAAAAAACTAATTTTTTGATATTTCTTTACATGTTGTTAGCAAATTTACTTATTTTATGTAGATATTCCTTATTTTCTATGGTCATTATATATTTGAATTTATTAACACTGCGAACAAATCTTGAAAACATAGTATATCGATTCCAGCGGTATTAAGGTGGGTGCAGTTTAAAAGGTAATGTTCTTCATTTCCGATGTAGCCTTCATTACATAAAGTGCCATTTTTATTACGTTCAGGTGTGCCGTTCCATCTGCCAGTTTCGATTTGGAAATGGTGATTAGCGGTGCAGAGCTTTAATATAGGTAGATACTTAGATTTGGGAAGAGGCTTCAGGTAATTCTCAAATTCCAAATTGTTTTTAAATGAATTATAAAATGTGCCTTTGTTTGATTGGTTCAAGTCTGCATGCCACTGCTGAATGTATTGATTAATAAGTACACGTTTAACTTGTAATGATAGTATTTTATACTGGGCGAGTTTTGTTCATGCCACACGATCGATTTTCCTGTCATATCCAATATTTGTTTAATTTTATATATCCATTAAAGTTACGCGAATTGTTGTTGAAAAGGTTTATATACATTTTTTTAGAATATTTGTTGCCATTACTTAAAAGAGTTCTACTCCAGAAGCCTATCATTTTGCTGTAAATAGTGACAGGTAGAGGGTATCTTCCAAGTTCACCATATAGCATATATGACGGAGTACTTTTACGAGACCAGCACCAGAGTTACAACTTTTTGAGGCACGATGAAATGAAACTACTAACACGTATCAACTACATCCTTTTTTTTTACAAAAATATTTATGAATAAAGCATTATATAGTTAATATTTCAGATCATCATCGCGCACCTACAGGAAAAAGCAGTAATATTTGGTGTAAAAGATCCATATTTCATGGCTTGGTTGTTTATGTGACTGTAATATACTAAAATGTAAATTAAAATGAATGTAATATCTAAAAAGAATAACCGTGTAGACTGAGGCGATAATTAATCAAAACGAAAATTATACTAGCAATGCTAAAAGAGCTGCGTGATCTATACACGCGTATATTATTCAAAATAAATAAAACGAAACTTAAAAATAAATCGATCACTACCATCCAAGAAAAATATTAATAAAATTGAGCGATATTTCATATAAACGATATAAACCCGTGTACCTATCGTGTAGCTGAAACTGCAAGTAGATCGGATGACGTTATTGGGAAGCGATGACACGATGACGTCACCAGTAACGAAATCAAATAGTATTAAAGGGGCAGAACTGTAAAATCGAACTACCAATAAAACCAGCTATGCTAATTGAAATTTCTAGAAGCAAACATATAAAGTGTCATTACATTAATAATTCCAAATTTTAAGAGAGAAATATATAGTGAACCGAAAACAGCATCATATCCTTTTGATAAAAAGGAGCTTAATAAATTAAAAGTTTATAACCAACATTTGCTATAAGATATTTACATTTGAGAACACGCTTCAAAACATCTTCATAAAATGATGGTTGGGTAATTCCAATAGTTTAATGCCAGTTTTAAAAAACGACTTTATATTTTGAAATTATATCACTATATTTTGAGTGAAAATCAGCGAATTTACGTCGTAGGTTAGAATACAAAAAAACTGGTTTTAGCAATTTCTTCATTAATATACGGTTACGATCATTAAAATCTTCAACAAATGAACATGGTCTGGCGTATCGTACCAACTGCGAAATATAAATACCATAGGAAGGACCTTTAGGGATGTTACCATCTAGGTAAACAAATTCACAATTTTAAAGTTATCGTCGTCCCGTTTGTCGTATAAACTTGTTTTGATCATATAATTATTAATAGTTATGTGTAAGTCTAAATATGCAGCATCTGCATTTGATTGACACGATTTATTTAAGATTATGTTTCTTTTGGGTAGATTTTGTGTATGTATTGTTCAAAGTATGGGTTATCTAAGTTCAGTATGTCATCAATGTATCTACTTGTTAGGTTAAAACGTTGAATCAAATCTAGTTGTTTACTTTTCGATTATTCCAACATAAAATCCCTTTCATAACAATATAAAAAATAGATTAGCTATAAGCGGCTTACAATAAGTACCCATTGGAACACCGATAATTGGTTTAAATATTTTACAATTAAATTCAAAAAACAAGTTATCCAGAAGAAAAGTAAGTGCTGCACAAAAGTCAAGACAAGTCCAGATGCTGTATTTATCTTATATTTGATTAGTTAAAAAAGCTATTTTGTGTTTAAAGCAAGAGAAGAACACTTCTCTCTTGTAAATGTTTTTTTTTTCAATCAGTGAAACGAGTTTGGATTTTATTAAAGTGTGAAGATGCGTTGTATATAGTGTTGAAAAATCATAAGTGCTAATTTTTGACACTTTATATTTTCCCTTTTTTATTTTATCAATTACTTATAGGGAGTTTTTTATTGACCAAAACAAGTTTATATTACTATTTTCATAAACCGTATTACAATATTTAGCTATATGATATGTAATAGCACTCAAGGCGGATGTAAGGCACACTGACAATTGCTTGGAGGTACATGACACTAAATTAGCGATAAAACGACTTTTATATGGCTTTTCATGTAATTTAGGTATCCAGTAAAGTGATGGCAATTTCGAGTTAGTAATATTAACGTTAACATTTAGATTTATGCACGCTGCAATATGATCGGAAATAATTTCGTTACGCTTCTTATTTTTTTCACAATCTGATGTAGTTTGTGAAAGTTCTTGTGAAATCGTTTGAACATAAAACACTCGTCATATTATTATAGCATTATTAACCGCCTTATCTGCAGGAACTATGACGAATTTAGATTTTAAGTCCTCCAGAGATTTACAGAAACTGTGTTTATTAAACTTAGGTAAATGTGGTAAGACCAACGGATTTTTATTATAAAAAGATATATTATTCATAGCCATAAATAATACCTTGGTTTTCCATTAATTGGGTGCAGTAATTTCTGCATTTTCTTTCCTATACCATTTTGTACAATATTCCTGTAAAGATGTTTCAATTTCCTTAACGCATTTATCAAAATCGATAGGAATAGGAAGTCTTTACTTTGGGCCTCTGCGCAGTTAATTTCTTAGGTTTTGATTTTGAATAAAAATAAAATCGCCAGTAATAACATGACCTACTGGACTATGTACATATTTTTAACTAGAACAGTCACATGATGTAGGACAATTTTCAAGTTTTGGAATTGTACGTTCTAACAACTCGATAACATTCCATTTACAGTGTAGAACGCAAAATGAGATTTTATAAAAAAAAATAAAAAAATATAGAATGTTGTAAGCGTGAAACTATCGACTATTTTTATAAATGTACCGTGTAAGAATAATAACCGTAAGTTATTATTCCAAAACAGTGTTTCTCTTTATTTTTTAACTGAATGCAAAACAAATCACCAGCAGCACGCGCTTGACTGCTGACATTTCGTCACTGGATTGCATCATTCATTCAGTTCAAAAGACTCGAGTGTCTAGGCAATTTGAAATGCAGTTGATTTACAACGCATGTTTGTTTTTATGGTGTGTATATATATATATATATAT
>VMBQ01001816.1:33999-45343 GCA_007657795.1 Dreissena rostriformis | reverse complement strand
AATATCATACTAATGACCATTATAATAAACATGATCAACATAATAATAATAATAATAATAATAATAATAATACTAATAATAATAATAATACTAATAATAATAATAATAATAATAATAATAATAATACTAATAATAATAATAATAATAATAATAATCATTATAACATGTATACACATGTTGCATCTGAAATCACTGTAAATTATTCGGAATATTACATCGTATAAAGAAAAGCTCTAGTATTACATGAAAACAGATCAATAACATAATTCTTAGTAAAATGTAAACTTAAGTATATGTTTTCTTTAAATTTCGGATATACATTAGTTGTGGCTGTCCTTTTGAAATATCAAATGAGTACAGTAAACAGCATCACTTATATTTTAGAATGCTTTGTTTATTTTGTATCTTCTGACAAAAATGCGTATTATCAATTATTTCTCTCTTTTGCAATTGACTTTAATGTAACATTTAAAGATCATTAATTCATAAAAACTCTAGACTATTGTGTACAAGTATAGTTCTTTATCTGTTCAGTAGCTAGAATAATGTTAAATAGTTCAATTGTTTTCGTCAATTCACGGGGAATATAATTAATCTTTTACGTGTTTTCAAATATGACATTTTATCAATTCGATAGTTTGTTCAAGAAACCATGTGGTATTTGCTTATTGATAGTATACCCATGTTGAATAACTGTCAGTGTCAAGCTGGGGCATGAACAACTCAGCATTACTGAATTAAATAGCAAAATTTCTGTGAGATTATACTTTCACATAGCAAATCATATACGGCCCTATTCAGGAATAGTATTGACTGACATGCAGTCTCTTGACTTATCTTGCGCTAATACAGATTCATCTTTCTTAATCGTATTTTGAAGATATAATAATCTTAAACCCGTATATGTAGCGGATCAAACTCGGTCGATTGTCCTAAGATCATAGGTCGTTATAAGGGTGTGCAAAGAACACGTTTTTCTTCCGAAGATACTCATATGATGAGATAGCGCCTGATAAGTAGCCCGAGTTTTGAAATGTGATAACGGCTCTTGTGTATGAAATAAGCCTGGACGTATTGTAATTGCCTTTTTCTAGTGAATATATATGAGATGATTCTCTTAAATGTGGCGTTATAACATGCAACTATCGCTTTTGACTGAGCTGTTCAAGATGACTTTTACAATCATCCAAATCCTAGCACTAATGCCATTCAAGTTCGTGTTGTTGTGATATAAGCCTTTTCACCGGTAGATTAAGGTTGATAACATATTGATATATATTAAAGGTGTTTAGCTACATCAACCGCTTCAATAATCCCAGAAGACATAACAACAAAACAAGTTTTATTAGACACGAATTGCCAGGCTTTTTTATATATTCAGAAGCAGTAGCCGAATATCGGCTACGTCACTCTACGAAGGAAACTACATTTGTCCACAACCAGAAATTTAAATACCCCCTCGAACTCAAAATTCCATTGAAAAGGTTTTGTTACGGCCGGATATAAACAAAAGTCGTAAGGAATACGACTGCTACAAAAATGTTGCATTTCGCGAATATGATTTAAACGACTCGCGCCAATTCGATTTATCGTAACTAGACGAAATATCGGTAAAATTCCTGGTTGTGACTTAATCCTTTTTTACTGCGCACTATATACTATATCGGCAAACTTCGTTAGCACGTGTTATTTGTTCTCCATATCACTTTACGTCCATTGTTGTTGGTTTAAAATAGTCACAATCCTTTGATTTGTCTCTGAAAAAAATCAGTTTCATATTTTAACACAAGTATACATATATAGAATGTTAACTTCAACAAAAACTATTCTCCGAGCTTTCTCCTAGTGTCATGCATCCACCATCCTCCCGAAGTCGACTTCCTAAAAGTCTGGTCCTTCTTTGCTGACCATCATCATAGCATTGAGGCCAGCAGACTTCAGGCGAGCACGATTTTCTGTCTTTACCCTTGTCATCATGCAGAAGCCCCTCTCGCAGTCTGAAATACACACAATTTGTAGATTTCTCTGAAATACGATCTTTTAAATGTGTTTGATTAAAATACAAAGAGATATTTAAGCAAGAAAAGCAACTTTCGTTTGTTATTGTGTTCTTGACAGCCTAGTCAAGTACCTACCAGCTGTAGACGTAGGAAGGAGCGGGCCAACAGTTTCCAGCTTGCAGAGATGGTTGTGGCTTTTCTTTTAATGGATGGTCACCCACTCCATTTCCTCATCAGCCTTCTACCCTGTGCCATGTAGGTTGCCTCGAACATGCCTGTGCAAAAGTGCAACTAATTTTATTACGCATTGACCTATATTTGACACAGTAACCTACTCGTAGATCATTAAGAGGGAGATAGTTTGTTGTGTGAGGAATTTCCCTCAAGAAATTTGGACTGAGAGTGGGTCTCTGTAATCTGATGGTGTCTAAGTGAGTCCCTTGCCACCATGTGCAAAGCACATCTTCCTACGGAGCAGTCCCGACTGCTGAACGCACTGATCTGCACATGTGACGAATGCAGAAAGAGCTTATCATAACTACACGAGAGTGTATTAGGGTTCGAACAATAGTTTTATTTAGTATAGTATATGCTTATAAAGTAACATTTCGATATGCTTTCATATTGAAATGTTATTATCTTTAGTATTTAATATTTAATACAAAAAGAACATGTTTCCGTAAATATTTTGAATTTAATATTCACTTGCGATTTCATTTTTTGTTGTTTTCACTACACACTTATAAAACAAACGTTTAGATAAGTAAAGATATTTAAACCTCAAACAACTTATGTGACCCATGGACAATCCTGCTTCCAACTACTGTCAAACCCACTGGCACGCTGCTTGAATCGCTTGGTTGGTGGGTGGGAGGTCTCAGGATCAAGGGCAACATCCCGGAAACGTTCACTGTCACTTATTGCACTCTCTGACAGCGACGATTCATAAGTAGTTCTGACGAAGAAATAAGTAATTGCAGATTTGCCAGACACAGGAACTGGTCGTTTCTTCGATCGAATCATTCTGTCATGCACACAAACTAAAGAAAAACAAGTCTTATGTATATAGCCTATTTTGTAAGTATCAAAATAACCAATTCGATGTGAGTACATTAAATGGTGGTGCTTTTAATTTAAAGTAACCGTTAAATAAATAGTGTGACAACATTTTAAGTGGCCGAGAGCAATCACATGAGACGTTTGACTACAATTATTTGTAATTATAACTTTTTGTATGCCCTACCGCAACAAACACCAGTTACTGTTTATTTGTGAAACACCGCTGAAATAGTCGTTATCACTTAGAATTAAACAAACACAAATATTGAGTGTCCCTTTAATTGCTCTTACGCCACGTGTACCGAAATTAATCAATCATAATCGACCATTATTATGGGAAAAACATCATAACTGACCCCCACGGCATTCCACTAGGTCAGCAGATGGAGCGTGCACGTTGCGATTGGGGCGAAAGTCACCCACAGGATTGTCTTGGAGACGTCTTCACAGAATCGGCAAGCGGAATGGTAATGGTCCGTAGATGGAAAGAAAACTACGTCGTCTGATAGGGGTCGAATAGGGGAGCTTCTGCGGGCGGCTGTGCTAATCCAGCGAGTACCGTCATTCTTCGAGCCGGACGTCCTCTCCCGCTGACTTTGCTGACTCCCAGAACTTGAAAGAATTGCCAAGCGGAAAAGTAATTGTCCGTAGGTGGATACTGAATTCACTACATCATCGGAAGTGAAACGGAGGTATCGGGGCAGCGGAGGTGGCAGCGTAGAGGACGGACGGGGCGGACCTGGAGCAGCGATGACCAGGACTTCATGGGAATGGCCGGATTAAGATAACGGAAGTGTCCCAGGACGGCGTTACTCAGTACGCTCAACGTGCTTGGGAAACTGTTATGGGTTTCGGGTCGACGGCTAGTGACATTTAGAGCGGTCATAAAGGCGGCGGAGCGCGCTAGGAGCGGACAAAAAGATCTGTATATATTGTCAGCACTCCATTGGCGGAGCAGCCTTTTCATTTTAAGGGCGGGGCAACCAGACATGTATTGTACAAATTGTCTACCAGTGCACATAAAGTCTTATTGGCCACCGTGCACTGGTCTATTTGGATCAAAATTATTTCTTTGGCGATTACCCGTATAGCCGGTGTAACTTTGAACTATTTTGGCTCAAAATGAAATATTTTCTCCTGAAAGGTCACAGGGGCAGGTCAGTACATAATGTAGTCGTGAAGACTCAGCGACGACCTTTAAATTAACTCTGAATTACACAAACACACAACTGACCCCCATCAACGACCCGTAAATCGTTCACACGTCTTATCTAAGCCCCTTATGCAAACATTGCTGATTAGCGCGTGCATGTCGTTGGTCGTTGGCCGAATGCAGACAACATTCCGATCAGAATTTTGAATTCCAGGCACATGTCCGCTGTGCTAAACCGCATGGGGAAAAGCCTATATATAAATATATATATATATACACATATATATTAACAATTTCTTCATTAAAAAACAATTAAGTTTTGATAATTTTGTTTTCAATTTTTGATGCTTATTTATGCATAATGTTCGCAGTGTTTTGGCGCGCGTTTTTAGAACGATTAATTCTTTGACGGATACAACGTACAATTCTAATTTCAGTCAATGGTAGGAAAATTAGAAATACACTTTTCATCAAATTATTGTATACAAATTACAATTGTAAAATGTTAGTTAAGAAAAATGAAAGAACCATGAACACCACTCATGAAAGCAGAATTCTATTCTTTTCAAAAATGTCAAGACACTATAAAAAAAGAAGTGCACTCAACACATGTTCACCTTTTGTAATTGATAAATAAAGAGAACACATACTTTAAACTGCATTCACATTATCAACAACACACATTTGTATCCAGTTTCCACATCAGTTGAACTCAGTTTAAATTTATATCTTGGTCTACCAAAGATACTTGTGATAAATTCGTGTCGAGAAGAAGGTTGGCAGAATATCGTATCGTCAAAAAACCATGACGACACTATTCAAATGGACGCAGCTGGCGAGAAATCTATTGAGATCGGCGAGAATGCCGACATGTTCGTCTTTCACTCCGCAGTTAAAGGTAATGTGCCAATTGCGACTATTCTGTTACATGTTGAATGCAAGTAATTATATACGAGTATCATGTGATTAGATAGTTAACATAATATTTGTGTTTAAATTTCGAATAAAATTTCTTGTCATGCAAATATGTTTTACTCGGGAAGAGATCCTAAGAATGCTTCTTTTTTATCCAAATATGCATGGACGTGTTGGGCAAAGACTACAGCACGTCAAATATTACTGATATGGCTACCGAAATAAACGGGAGGCTACATGAAAAGTATTCAAGTCAAACGAAAGAATTTCAAAGCACACTAAGAGGACTAGTTTTCTGGGTATACAACGAAAAGTAGAGGTGTTTTATATTTGACGTATGGTTCATGATATTTACTCTATAGTTTTTGCATTTCAAAGCAAAGGTTTGGCATTTATTTTTTTCTAATTTGAGCGTGTGTATCTGTGTGCGCGTGTGTGTGTGCGTGTGCGTGTGTGTGTGTGTGTGTGCGTGTGTGTGCGCGTGTGTGCGCGTGTTTGTGCGTGTGTGTGTGTGTGCGTGTGTGTTTGCGTGTGTGTGTGTGTGAACCGGTATTACTAACCCACAGCGGTACATAGACCGAGGTATGAGTGTGTGTGTGTGGTGTGTGTGTGTGTCCGTCTGTCTGTCAACATACGTACGAGGTACACACATCGACATACAGACAACATACCGAAGTACCCACCCTTACCGAGTGACACCGGCATCCCAACGTTTTTTCGAGGTATCCCCCTACCCCCATGTGTGTCTTTATATGTCTTTTAACGCAGTTTTAGAGGAACGCATTTCGAGGTTATGGGAAATAGTATCTCAGTATATTTTGGTACCTCAGTAAGTGCGTGAGTTTTCCAATGAATAACCTCGGTGTGTTATGAAAACTAACACACGTGTGTGTGTGTGTGTGTGTGTGTGTGTGTGTGTGTGTGTGTGTGTGTGTGCTCATGTCTACACGTCCAAATGGGGACATCCATCAGCCTACACAGCAACAAATGAGGACTCGTTGTCCAAATNGTGTGTGTGTATGTGCGTGTGCGTGTGTGTGTGTGTGTATGTGCGTGTGTGCGTGTGTGTGTGCGTGTGTGTGTGAGTGTGCGTGTGCGTGTGCGTGTGTGTGTGTGTATTTGCGTGTGTGTGTATGTGCGTGTGCGTGTGTGTGTGTGTGTATGTGCGTGTGTGCGTGTGTGTGTGCGTGTGTGTGTGAGTGTGCGTGTGCGTGTGCGTGTGTGTGTGTGTATTTGCGTGTGTGTGTATGTGCGTGTGCGTGTGTGTGTGTGTGTATGTGCGTGTGTGCGTGTGTGTGTGCGTGTGTGTGTGAGTGTGCGTGCGTGTGTGCGTGTGTGTGTGATTCGATTTACGTGTTTGTTTTTATGTTATGTGTACATAATTGAATTTGATTAAAATCCTACTAGACGCGCATTTCGTTTTTTATTACGGGCTGGTTCTTACAAAGCTTGTACGCCATATTTCATATTTCTAGTGTATTTTAACTTGATACCTGAACAACAGAAACTGTCAACAATTTTTATAGACTGCTCATTAAGTTATGAACCTTTGAATGATAATTGAATTTTACACATCTGTGTTTTGTTAACATAAGTTTTTAAACAACATGGTGTTGAAATTGCTATTTGCTTCTACGTTGTGCCTGAAGAATTATCGTCTTAGTGGTAAATAGTCGAATGTCATTAGCAAATAACAGAACATAAAATTATATCTCTTCAATAGAACGGTCGAATACTGATAACATCAGTATATTTATCAGAAATATTGTTAATACAATGTATGAAAAAGGGGCGAGAAGGGCTTGTACGGCTTTAGGCTTTTTAAATATAACAAACAATACATGTATGATCTAAATCGGACAGAGGATTATATATTTTAGTAACACACATTATCATATTAGTAATTTTTACCAAGTTAACTATCTTTACCCATCAAACAAAAACAAAATCACCCAAGCAATGGTTTTCGGTTTTGACTTATATAAGATTCCTAACAATCATATTAATGTGTTTTTAATTAAACTTATAAATTACTAATTGACTATATAACATCACACTCCCATATTTGTTATACTTGTCACTCCATTAATTGCCTAAGAACGGACACACATTTGGTATCCTCAATCTTCGGTTGGATATGTATATTACACATAGGCTTAAGTCCAAAGCCTACCTATAAAACATCTAAGGTTGGTACATTGCGCTTTGAGCCAATTAAAAGCTGAGCACGATTAAATGTCAGCCCATTTAATTTATATCTGGTAATAGTTTGAAAAGGTCATGCATTTAGAACGTTCTTTTATGAAGTAACGTTAAAAAAACTTCGGTAACAAAATACATAGTCTAAGTTCTGTTTTCAGATAGAAGATAAGTTGAACGAGGCGCAGAATACTGAACGCCCTAGAATGGACAATATGTGCACCTTGTATAGAGAAGCACACCAATTGATCACAGAAAACGACACAATTGTATCTCAGATGCGTAACCAAAACATCCTAAGTGACTTTAAAAACCGAATTGAAAATCTTGAAAAGTACATCTCTCCGATTTTAATCCTAGGTAATGATAAAAAGCTCAAACTTTTACATATGAGCATTTAGTTTTCCTTAATGATGCTGGATCAATACAAACATAATAAGGTTACTCTGTTGTTTAATTATTTCACAACACCCCATTTATATTATTTTCAACCAATTTATATTAAGCATTGTAATTCCGATATCAGACGTGGCAATGTTTCTCTTAATTGTGGTCTAAGTCTATTATTTAAGACGCTTATTAACGTGTGTCAGATAATTATTGTTTGAAACGGTTTTACGAACTACCCCAGCATTAAAACCTTATAAACAAAGACTTATTGTTTTCTTCAGTCATTTACAAAACCTTTTTGCCTATCAAACCATACAACAATGGACCTGTTAACACCTCGTATGTAATTGTGTACCTCATTTGTTTACCTGGACTTGTCCCGTTAGAATACGCCCTTGTGAAAGCAAAACAAACCTATAAACGTTTGATATATACATTGCTGACCAGTATTATATTTAATTGGATAGAAATACATTTTAGATCTTCGCCGATTGAATGAATATATTGCTATTAAAAACTGAATATTTACGAAGGCATTGGATTTAATGTATCGATCTTTGTTGTTTTTTTTTTACAGGAGAAACCGGTGCTGGCAAAACATCTTTCATCAACTTGTTGTTGGGCGAACGTCTTCTGCCAACCAGCACGCTTAGCAACACACACACCATTTGTGAACTGAGTTATAGTCCCTCAGGCAGTCGTGATGCAGTAGTAGAATATGTTTGCCAGACACCAGGAACGGGTGTTAAAATTTCTTTAAAAGACAATCCGAATGCATTCGTTGAATTAAATGAAGGTGAAGTAAAGAATAAACGCGTCCAAAAGATAACTGTACAGGGGCCATTTGATATTTTAAAGGTATGGTTAAGGGGTAATGAGTTGTAAACACTTTTGTCGTTTTATTGCATCTTACTACATCTACAGTCAGAATATTACTATGACTAGAAAAGCGAATTGTACTGTAGCGATCAGTTTCAGGAATCGCTATCTCTCGCTTAAAGTTTTAAACACAATTCACACGTTGGTGTTTACTTAACATTGGTCAAACATACAGCTGAAAAACAAACCGACTGATTTATTCGTTTATTATCCAATGTTTTAGCATGACGTCGTCATCGTTGACAGTCCTGGTGATGGTGAATCAACAGAAATGACAGATATGGTGTTAGGCTACGTCGAGAAAGCTGCAGCGTTTATTTTCGTGATTGATATAATGAATGCCGGTGGAGTACAACAAAGGGTACGGTCACTGTAGTTCAAAATGTATGGGTTTTGTTTTCATGCGAGTACTGTACTGTATGATATTGTATTGCATATAAAGTTATGAAACCGACACCCTATAATAATAATAATAATTATAATTTTATTTCATGAAGAATTCACATTAATAAATAATTTCTTTTTTACAATGTGGTCTTCAGTAACAAAACACAAGTATATAATTTGAAACATGCATACAAACATACAAGGGAAAAACTGAACTATAAAGTTAAATGTCATAATAACTTCCTTATCAATGCCGATGACGTGGACGAAGACGAAGACGACGACGACGATGATGATGATGATGATGTCGTTTACGATGATGATTATGATAATACAAAATATGCAAAATATGATACAAAATCAATCTTTCAAAATAAATCACATCAGACACATCACAACAAAGAATTAACATAAAAAACACCCTCTATATTGTATTAGAACAAATGTATCTACACAATCATACGATAATTTTGTTGATTTCGATGTATAATTGTTTTCTACGAGTGGTTATATAAAGTTATGAAGTTTCCTGATACTGATTTACCGTTTTTGAAGAAAAATGTAGTGATGCTTCTTATATTTTTCACAGATATCGTTATTTTGTTACCAACACAATTTTTGAATTCACTGGAAATCGTTTATTTCATTAAATATTTGTATTATATATCATATGCGGTAAAAGCTAACCATTTGGTGAACATTACCAGTTATGCGTTCTTTTATATGAATCTTTTTTGTTCAAAATATTATATACAATACAATTATGTTTATTTGTCTATTCGGAAGTCAGGATTACACGTTGTTTTACTATGTTCGAACCATAAATTGCTCCCTTCGTGCACAAAAAGAGAAAGCCAGTTATTTAACTTTATACATTTTTTTCAATCTAAACAATATTTCAATTGATATTTGTCTTTCAATCCACCTCTATAAATTAGCAAATTCCTAAATCCAAAGTGATAGTGAATATATATTTTGTAAACTCTACTTTTCACTTTTGAGGTGCAAGAGTTCATTGAAAAAGTAAAGGAAAAAGCGCAAGGAATCCATGGCTCCGAGGTTAAGAGTGCGACGATGTTCGTGTGCAATAAATTAGATGAGGTAAAGTGCAAGTTAAATAATGCAAAATATAAGAGTCATTATTTAAACTTCTATTATAGTGTATTTACTAAAACATTCAGAGACATGCTTCGTGTAATGATTAAAAAAACAATTCTTTTGTGATTAAAACATTTCAGATATAGACATTTCCAATGATAAAGTAATTCAGAGGCGCATAAATGTTGTCATTCGTTCCAATGTCATATATAGGTCAAAGTCACGATACATATGAATAATAAGGAAACTTATTTAAGTTAAAGCGAATAAACAAATAAAGTGTACGTAATCTAAAAAGTAAAAGCTCCAACTTGTAGCCTTTGTCAAAAGGAAGGTTTCACACTATTAAATTTAGAACAAACTTAATAACAATGAATTGAATCATAATCAAATTATTGCTATCATTTATTAAAAATAGGTACCACCACACGAAAAGGATAGAGTTATCCAAGACACAGTCAAACGCTTACAAAAGCTCTGGGACGGATCGGATTCAATTCAGATCATTCCATTTTCTACAACTGAGGCACAGTGGATACAGGACCACGGTGCGGTGGCTCCTAACTTCAGAAAAGTGTTGGAGAAGCTTGCGGTCTTGATTCCTACTGCCCGCCATGTGACAACACTGAAGGCGAAAACGTAATTTTACATCAGCATGATCTTATATATATATATATATATATATATATATATAAAATTCGCAAATCCTGCTTTTACCATTTCCATGTTCAAAATAAAAGTTACTAAAGATCAAAAGATCAAACATACACCATTATGCAATCATTCGCAAAAATAGAAATTAGTTCTTCGCTGATGTAATATTGAAAATTCTGTATTGTTTACATGAAAACACGATTCGTGTTATTATTATCAATTACCAGGTGGTTGGGTAATCTTTTGGATGAAAGCTTATACATAGCTGGTGCACACATAGAAAACTCTACGTTAAGCGAGGAAGAAATTCTTGAAAGGAAAGCGATTGCTGAACGTAGATTGGTAGATCTAGAAACGAATCTACACGTGTTTATATCTCAGCAAAAAGACAAACTTGCGACGAGAATTCAAAAGGGAGCTACGGAAATGTTTGAAATAGTTAATACTGAGCAAACAAAAACAAACCTATGCAGGTATTCAGTTTTACTGGAAAGACAATCGTAATTAACACTACTACTACTACTACTACTACTACTACTACTACTACTACTACTACTACTACTACTACTACTACTACTACTACTACTACTACTACTACTACTACTACTAC
>VMBQ01001816.1:15051-31600 GCA_007657795.1 Dreissena rostriformis | reverse complement strand
AAGTTATTACGCACCCACACACACCACCACCACCACCACCGCCACCGCCATCGCCATCGCCGGCACCACCGCCGGCACCACCGCCGGCACCACCGCCGGCACCACCGCCGGCACCACCGCCGGCACCACCGCCGGCACCACCGCCGGCACCACCGCCGGCACCACCGCCGGCACCACCGCCGGCACCACCGCCGGCACCACCGCCGGCACCACCGCCGGCACCACCGCCGGCACCACCGCCGGCACCACCGCCGGCACCACCGCCGGCACCACCGCCGGCACCACCGCCGGCACCACCGCCGGCACCACCGCCGGCACCACCGCCGGCACCACCGCCGGCACCACCGCCGGCACCACCGCCGGCACCACCGCCGGCACCACCGCCGGCACCACCGCCGGCACCACCGCCGGCACCACCGCCGGCACCACCGCCGGCACCACCGCCGGCACCACCGCCGGCACCACCGCCGGCACCACCGCCGGCACCACCGCCGGCACCACCGCCGGCACCACCGCCGGCACCACCGCCGGCACCACCGCCGGCACCACCGCCGGCACCACCGCCGGCACCACCGCCGGCACCACCGCCGGCACCACCGCCGGCACCACCGCCGGCACCACCGCCGGCACCACCGCCGGCACCACCGCCGGCACCACCGCCGGCACCACCGCCGGCACCACCGCCGGCACCACCGCCGGCACCACCGCCGGCACCACCGCCGGCACCACCGCCGGCACCACCGCCGGCACCACCGCCGGCACCACCGCCGGCACCACCGCCGGCACCACCGCCGGCACCACCGCCGGCACCACCGCCGGCACCACCGCCGGCACCACCGCCGGCACCACCGCCGGCACCACCGCCGGCACCACCGCCGGCACCACCGCCGGCACCACCGCCGGCACCACCGCCGGCACCACCGCCGGCACCACCGCCGGCACCACCGCCGGCACCACCGCCGGCACCACCGCCGGCACCACCGCCGGCACCACCGCCGGCACCACCGCCGGCACCACCGCCGGCACCACCGCCGGCACCACCGCCGGCACCACCGCCGGCACCACCGCCGGCACCACCGCCGGCACCACCGCCGGCACCACCGCCGGCACCACCGCCGGCACCACCGCCGGCACCACCGCCGGCACCACCGCCGGCACCACCGCCGGCACCACCGCCGGCACCACCGCCGGCACCACCGCCGGCACCACCGCCGGCACCACCGCCGGCACCACCGCCGGCACCACCGCCGGCACCACCGCCGGCACCACCGCCGGCACCACCGCCGGCACCACCGCCGGCACCACCGCCGGCACCACCGCCGGCACCACCGCCGGCACCACCGCCGGCACCACCGCCGGCACCACCGCCGGCACCACCGCCGGCACCACCGCCGGCACCACCGCCGGCACCACCGCCGGCACCACCGCCGGCACCACCGCCGGCACCACCGCCGGCACCACCGCCGGCACCACCGCCGGCACCACCGCCGGCACCACCGCCGGCACCACCGCCGGCACCACCGCCGGCACCACCGCCGGCACCACCGCCGGCACCACCGCCGGCACCACCGCCGGCACCACCGCCGGCACCACCGCCGGCACCACCGCCGGCACCACCGCCGGCACCACCGCCGGCACCACCGCCGGCACCACCGCCGGCACCACCGCCGGCACCACCGCCGGCACCACCGCCGGCACCACCGCCGGCACCACCGCCGGCACCACCGCCGGCACCACCGCCGGCACCACCGCCGGCACCACCGCCGGCACCACCGCCGGCACCACCGCCGGCACCACCGCCGGCACCACCGCCGGCACCACCGCCGGCACCACCGCCGGCACCACCGCCGGCACCACCGCCGGCACCACCGCCGGCACCACCGCCGGCACCACCGCCGGCACCACCGCCGGCACCACCGCCGGCACCACCGCCGGCACCACCGCCGGCACCACCGCCGGCACCACCGCCGGCACCACCGCCGGCACCACCGCCGGCACCACCGCCGGCACCACCGCCGGCACCACCGCCGGCACCACCGCCGGCACCACCGCCGGCACCACCGCCGGCACCACCGCCGGCACCACCGCCGGCACCACCGCCGGCACCACCGCCGGCACCACCGCCGGCACCACCGCCGGCACCACCGCCGGCACCACCGCCGGCACCACCGCCGGCACCACCGCCGGCACCACCGCCGGCACCACCGCCGGCACCACCGCCGGCACCACCGCCGGCACCGCCGGCGGCACCACCGGCGGCACCACCGGCGGCACCACCGGCGGCACCATCGCCGGCACAACCGCCGGCACCACCGCCGGCACCACCGCCGGCACCACCGCCGGCACCACCGCCGGCACAACCGCCGCCACAACCGCCGGCACCAACGCCGGCACCACCGCCGGCACCACCACCGGCACCACCGTCGGCACCACCGCCGGCACCACCGCCGGCATCACCGCCGGCGGCACCGCCGGCGGCACCACCGCCGTCGGCACCACCGCCGGCACCACCGCCGGCACCACCGCCACCGGTATCACCGTCGGCACCACCGCCGGAACCACCGCCGGCACCACCGCCGGCACCACTGGCGACAAAAAACGTATTCACACAATGGCTGCTACTACAACTTATAGCTCATATAGGGGGCATGCATGTTTTACAAACAGCCCTTGTTTTTTTTTAATTCTGGTTAATTAGATTATTACGCGTTCAATATTTTTATGCCTCCTTCTTGGAAGAAGAGGGGGTCTTGTTTCAGAATAGTCTAGTTCCTTTTGCTCTCAGGTGAGCGCCTTAGGGCCTGATGGCCCTCTTGTTTATTTTTTTTTTCAAAATCGTAAAAAGTACAAATAATTTATATGGAAAAAGTGACTTCCCTTCATCCGCGACGTAATAAAGCCTGTAGTGACTCAGATAAAGTTTAGTCTTCATCAANGAGTGGTGAAAAGGTCATGGTCAATGATGACCTTCAAGGTCAAAGGTCAAAAAAACAAAATCCAAGCATCCACAGCTGAGCGTTGGCACCCGCTATGCGGTCCTCTTGTTTAGAGAGTTATGGCCCTTTGAAATTTTTAAGTTGCTAAACCATCCATCGTATTATTTTGTCCAAAGTTATGCCCCTCAAGACGTTTACTTTTATCTGAATATATAGTGCAATATTGAGACAAAAAAAAACTTTGTGGAACATCACCCGTCTCCGACGGTTTCTTGTTTTGTATTTTGCTAGCCTTCCCGAGTTGGGAATGCTAAACGGTATTGTTCGGTTGGTCACGGCAATATATGAAAAAAGACGCAAATAGTGTTTTTTGTGCCTCCTCAACGCGAGTGTAAAAGTTCACCATTTAATTTTGAGTACATGAATACTGTTAAATAGTTTAACCAGGTGCGCCAATTGCTGTCGTATCATTCACGTTTTGTATCATCTGAGCATTATACGTGCTCGTTTGTGTTAAATTTAAAGATATCTTACTACAAACCGAGCATCACGGAAACATCGTTTTGGTCAATTTATCGATAAGTACGATAAACCGATAGCCCGCGCTGTTATAACAATCACAGCCTTGAATAATTAAACTTACTAAATAGTCTTATGTTATAACTATACAATATGGATGCAATGTTCAAATATATCAACAATTTAATTAAAATCTTGCATATATGACCGTCACTCCGAACGTTTGCCAATAATTTGCGTAAAAATAAGATTCAATAATAATTATTTTGGACTATTCTAAGAACTATAGTGATGTAAATAAATATTGTATGAAAACGTTGATTAAAAATAAAACGAACACGTTTGAAACCACCCACCCCCTTAATTGACCTACATTTCTTTTTCATTATGGAAAACATTTGTCTTTGAATTCCACGTTTCAAGTTAATGGCTCCTTTTCCGATCTTTGTAAGTAGCATGTAAACAAATTGTTTGTGCCACCATGAGTTGATTCTGAACTATTTATCATTTTCACATATCGAAAAAATATGTTTGCATTTTGAATTGTTCTGTATGAAAACCTGTACATATTTTACGATGGGAACAAAATATGGCTGTGCAGATAAAAACATTGACAATACAATTAAATAGGCAAAATATCAAAGAAAATGTTGAATATTATTTGGAAGTTTGATAATATACTTGGTCAAGATATTAATTGCGCGAATTACAGGGCGTTAAATAAGATGTGATATTAATAAACATTATCATAAAAGTAAAAGTATTATCATCCGCGACTGTTTGTGTTTATTGTTGATTAAATGCATTCAACAATGGCTAACACTCAATTGACTTTATTCAACATGGCTTACTATCCATGATATCTACTTTTTTATGGTGATACTTTATGCAAGTTTAGTCAAGTTTGACTTTAAAATAAAGTTTCTATCACATATACACACAAACGTACGAACCCTTTATTGATAGCGAATGCATTTAAGGGTAAACAGTTTAATAAGTATATGTTCATGACAAAATAATTAACAACTACTTTGTAGCCAACCTTTAACATATTCAGTTAACATGTACTTTTCAGAAAAAAACATTTGGCGAAAAATGTCTCTTTAATTTGTATTGGATTGGTAAGAGCAAATAAAAAACTCTGTGAACAAGCGACCTTATGACCAATGTTTTTTTAGCCGACAGAAAAAAGGCAGTATATCAACTGCACGTGTTCCAAATATTGTTTAATTATAAATAATATATGCGAGATTAATATTGAATTTTAAGTGATATTTCTGTCTGTACCAAACCCCAAGCTTGTGCCATTTTCGGTCGGCAGATGCATTGTGAAGGTATCCTTCTTATCAGATAAATAATTGACAAAATGACAAACAAATACGGTGCTGTTAACCTGAAAACTACTCGGTAAACATTTTACCTAAAGAAACACATACCAAAATAGAAATATATCATGGGCATATGCTTTCAAATATAACAGTGTTAACACAAATTTCCTAACGAAGCGAACGCTTATAAGATGACGATCTGTCCAGTACATATAAAAGTACAAACCAGAAACGCATGCACAATTTAGTTATCACGGAAATCACATACTCACCGTAATCACATAAAGAAACAATTACCAAAAACAAAATTTATCATTTTGCAAGTAAATTGTTGTAATTTTAAACCAACGGTGTCAATAACTTGAACGGAGAATAAAATCAAATGGAAAAATCAACCAAGTGATATCACGGGTAATAATAAAAGCTGTTTAAAATCAACATGTGCTAGTAGCGATAAAAGACATTAAGACTCAGATTCTTTACACTATTCAATATTGATTCGTACAGCTTCCGGTCGAGAGACGTGTCATTGAAATTTGTCAACAAAGATTTTTTTTTTTTTAATAGCACATTTTACCAACATGAACAGACGACAAGCAGATTATTCGAATAGAATAAGTATGACAAGCAGATTATTCGAATGGTATAAGAATGACAAGCAGATTATTTGAATGGTTTAAGTATGACAAGCAGATTATTCGAATGGTATAAGTATAGGTTCACGATTTGCACCACTTAATAGCGAAATTTCCCAGGAAGAAAGACATTAATCAAGAAGTGAAAACCGTAAACGCGAGGAGTCAGCGGGTGGGGTATCGATCTTCAGAGACTCATCTTCTGCGGATAGTTCCCCAATACGACAGGTGTATACCAAAGATAACTTCCAGCAGTTAGAGAACGAAATTGACACAATATTAGATGGCATTAAAAACCAGGGTCTATTAAAATGCCGTGTTGACAACATCGAGTCCTCTTTGTATTACAATAGTACCGCCTAGAACATCACCCACGAACGTGTACTTCTGCTCGAATACAAAACATTAGAGCTTGAGGACCGTCAGAGGGAAAGCTTCATACTTATTGCGGGGATAGATGAATGTAAAAACGAAATTTGCCGTAATTCAGTACATGCATTTCTGCGAAGGTCACTTGATATTGACAGGGGTGAAATTTCAGTCCTTCGCGCCAATCGTGTAGGCAAACGCATCAGCACAAACACAACACGAGCACGGTTAATTCGAGTCATGATGAGCCACCCAGGTGAAGTTGACGACCTCATGAACAGCGCACGTCGACTCACCGGAACCAACTTCAGCCTTCTGAGAGACTACTCCGAAGAAATAAGCAACGCCAGGAAGCAGTTATGGCCCAAATTCAAGGACGCTAGGTCTAAACACGGAACCCGGTACGTTCAGATGCTTTTCCCAGCAGCACTCCGATTGAACGGGTGAATCGTCGAGGACTTATTCCCAGAGTGGTACCCTATTCTTAAGGGTCAAGAGTATCAAATATCAATGAACACATCCATAACTCCGTAGCGTCCAGTGTAGAAATGCTCCGACAATCAGTACACTACACCGCCACACATCCACCACGACCCGCTCAAATAAGTCCTCGAACTCATACCAAGAAACCACCAAGAAAATTGGCAGACGAAACATCCAGACAACAGCCAGTGGACCTAACCATCAAAATGCCGAATCCCACGGCTTCGCCGAGATCAAAGCAAACATCAACCTCTCCTTGCATCCATCATATCTGACTTTAACGGTAAAAGATGAAAACATGTCTGATTAAGAAGCGACACAGTGCGACCTACCCAATTCCCCCCAAGTAAACAATATACTATGCTAGGAGAAGACGGGGACAGTGAATCCACATATGGCAAAAGACAGTTTTGACAACGCTTTATCGGCAAATGTCACTGACAATATATTTGTTAGCAAAAAACAATTTGATAAAAATAATGAACATTTTTATAAAACTTGTGAAACTTTTGTGACCATGTATTTGCTAACCCTAATAATAACATAGAATATGATCAAAATACGTTTAAATGTAACTCTGTAAGAAATTCCATTTTTAATTCCATTTTTGATAATATCATTCAGTCTCCAATCGTTTTCAATGATAATTTAACCATACCACAATGCACTCCCGCAGCCGATGCGTTCATAAACGAAGAGTCCCTCCCAAATAACACTCACAGTCTCAGTCTAGTATCCAGTAACGTACACATTTTACTTTTACCAGAAACGCCTTACTCCTCAATCACCACATATATTTGCGATGCATGCCCAAACTATCCATCGTCTTCCAAAACACGCCGCTGCCGCCACACACAAGCGCTACAGCACACACTAGACGCACAAACGAGTCGGATTAAATAATACAACAACCTAAGTGTTAGTAGCAGCACAATTTTAAATCCAAAGGATTGCCAGTCGAACGTATTCATTGGCGCCACCTTGCCAAGAACAGACGGCGATGATGTTTACTGTACACTCCCCAATTCTCGCTCCTCGGACAATCCCCGTAACGCCTCCCCATGCAATACGTCTGTTCCTGATAAATATAAGCAAAAACACAATAAGTAAAATATTAAAATCAAACCCTTCAGAAACTTTTAAAATGTATGTGGACTAAAGAAAAGGTGTTTTTACCCAGATTTTGTTGACCATATTAATCAGTTTGTCATATTTTGCTGCACAGAATGCAAACTTGACGAGCATGATATAATTAAAAATGATGGATTTGAGTTTATAGCCCAACCACAAAAAATGATATTTCACAGAAAGTCAGGGGGTCTGGGTATTCTTGTAAAAGAACAATTATTTAAATCTGTAGAAATTATCAATACTGATCTCGATTATATCCTTTGGGTAAAACTAAAAAAAGGTTTCATTACAGTCGAACAAGACGTCCTACTTGGGATAGTGAACATTCCACCTAAATCATCAAGCTCTTTTAACCGAGATGAACTCAATACTTTCAAAATAGAAGTCACTGATATGAGCAACAAATATAGTCACGTTATAACTAGAAATGGCGCGGCAGAGGCCGACGCGTATCCAAACACCGAATGTTTGACCTAGGTGTGCCCAAGGGTTGGTAATGGGGCCATGCATAGTCGAGATTGACCATATTGTCATAAGAGAAGTTCAGTATCAATTTGAAGTGAATCCGTGTAGAAATGAAAAAATTATAGTAAATGGAAATTTTTGGTGGGTGTGGCCTATGTGGGCGGGGCGCCCCAGGGTTGGGAATGGGGCCATGCATGGTTGAGATTGACCGTATTGTCATAAGAGAGGTCCAGTATCAATTTGAAGTGAATCGGTGTAGAAATAAAGAAGTAAATGTAAAATAACCTTAAAAAATGAGTGATAATTTCTGACGCGGCCCCACCCCAACCCCCATAACTTTTGACCCAGGGGTCAGATCAAAATTCCAAATAGTGCAGGGTCGCACATATGCTCATAGCTACCATGTGTGTAAGTTTCAAGGTTCTAGTGCTAATAGTGTAGGAGGAGATATTGGCCAGAACGGACGGACGGACAGACGGACAGACAGACGGACGGACGGACGGCGGAGATAACCACAATATCCCCACCTTTTTTTCAAAAAGTGTGGGGATAATAACAGGCGACACCAACGGTCATACAGCCCAATTATCCGACTTATAGAACTCGACGAGTTCTTGTCCGAATACTTTGGCTTCGACAATGACATGATTAATAATTTTAACCATAAGTATTATTAACACGAATATAGTATGAATATAACGAGAAGCTCATGCGATCCTAAAATAAACGCAATAGGCAAAGCCATAATAAATATTTGTAGAAACAACAATCAACTCATCTTAAATGGAAGATTCAGTAAAGATAAGAATATAGGTCGTTCAACAGTCAAAGAGAATTCTATTATTGACTACACACTTTGCTCAGTACATACCCTAAAATACTTACACAGTTTTGAAATCGTTGAACTTGACCCAGTATTATCTGATGGCCACTCTGTGTTGTCCTTGAACATCAAACCTGCAAAAATGATCGAGATTAAGAAAAATCAAAATCCTAAACAACACCAAAATCGGCTATGCAAATCAGATAAACAAGCCGAATTTGTCTTGAATTAAGAAAATCATAAGTTAACACCAATTTACTCCTGACTTAATACTACAAATAGTACGGCTCATACTACCACTACCACTTCTTGCACTACTACTACTACTTCTTCTGATACTACTTTTGCTTCTACTTTTACTTCATCTAACATTACTTTTCTTAACACAACAACCACCAACAACAACATCAACAACAACAACAACAACAACAATAATAAAAATAATAATTCTATTCATCACGACAATTTATCAACACCGAAAATAATAGTCGCAACAACAACAACAGTATCAATATGGCACTGACACAAATAGCACAACTATTTCATACGACAGCCGTGCAAACATTTCAACCAAAATCATTTCATCATAAAAACCAACGACACACGACACATTCAATTAAAGCTTAACCCTTATACGGGCCTCAATGTAATAACAAGAGATTAACCTACAAACGAATGCGTAAACTCTACAATCAAAACAAAACACCAGACAATAAAAACGCACTGAACCATGTAAGTAAAGAATATAAACGGACCGTGCATTTCCATCACACAAAAAAACATACGTACTCAATATGAAGAAGTGAAACTCCAGAAGCTGCAGCAGTATTGCAGTTTTATCATACACACCTCTGTGGTCTTTTATTTATGGCAAATAACCAATTGCCAAAACGGTACAGTACGGCACAAAACAAAACAACATATACACATATAATGTGTATAAACCCAATTATGAATCATGAAAAACAAACAACCAAAGCATTATTGGCATTACCTTAAATCACTCGAAAGTCACAAAGATAAAATTAAACCAAGCATTGAACAATTGTATACATATTTCAAAGACTTAAACACAACACCACATGAAAACACAAGTGACCATGACCGCAATAGCGTTGAACCTAATATAATCGACAACAACACAGAAACTATCCTTAACTCTCCCATCACCCGTGACGAAATTGATAAAATGATCAACACATGTACAAACGGAAAAAAATGTAGCCAGGCCGACAATATTTGCAATGAATATATTAACGCCACAAAAACTCTTATGTTGCCAATTTATACAAAACGTTTTCAACATGATATATGACAGTGGAATTATACCAGACACTTGGTCCAAAGGTTACATCTTTCAAATATACAAAGGAAAAGGCCCACGCGATAGCCCCGAACATTATAGGCCCATAACGATTTTATCCTGTCTAGGCAAACTATTTACATCCGTCGTTAATGAAAGATTAACAAGGTATAGCAATGAAAATTCCTTAATCAACCAAAATCAAGCTGGCTTTCGTAAAAACTTTTTAACAACAGACAACATATTCTTTCTAAATTGTCTTATATAAACAACATGAACAAATTAAAGAGTAAACTATTTGTGGACTTTGTAGACTTGCTAAATGCTTTGACCTAATCCCCAGAGCAGAACTATTTCATAAACTAATTAACAACAATGGCCAAGGAAAATTCATTCGAATTATAAAAAAAAAAACATCAAATCCTGTGTCCAAACAAATCATGACAATTCAGCTTTCTTTGTCTGCGACCAGGATTTCCGACAAGGGGACAACCTTTCTCCTCTTTTATTCTCCTAATACCTAAATGACTTACTCGAACACCTTAAAACTAGTTACAACAAAGGGATTTAAATTCAATAACAGGATGGAGAAACAATGCATTGTCTTGCACTAATAGCCATACTGTTCGCCGATGACATGATTCTCTCAGCAGATTCACCAAAATCTTTTAAAAAATGTCTAGACGATTTCGAAAGATATAGCAAACAATGGAAATTAACAGTAAATATAGATAAAACGAAAGTCATAATATTTGACACCAATAAAAGAACTTGGCAAAAATACTCATTCAAAATAAACAATAAACCTATTGAAATAGTAGACAATTATAACTATAACATACTTTAGTCACAGTGGAAGTTTTTTTAAAGCAAGATAACATATTGAAGAACAAGCCAACAAAGCACTGCATCTACTATCCAAAAGAATAAACAATCTCGATCTTCCACTCGACTTGCAAATATCCTTATTCGATAGCACAATCCTCCAAATTCTAACATATTCCACTGAAATAATTGGATTCAAAAACACATACAATCTGGAGAAAATACATATGGTTTTTCTCAAGAAAATAACGAATTCCAAAAAATCAACACCCAATTCATCTCTCTACGTAGAGCTGGGCAGACCATTACAAATACAAATCAAAACAAACATGATAAAATATTGGTAAAAGATAATAAATGGCGACCACACAAAATACATATACATTCTATATAAATGTATGCTACATAGCCCTACAAGTTACAAATGGCTCGACTACATTAAACAGATATTTAACAAAACAGGAAATGCATACATTTTCGAGGCCCAAAATCATATCAACACAAATAATGTCAACCAGGCAATTAAACAAACTCTAATGGATCAATTTTTACAAGAATGGGAAGCAAAACTTAACACGTCAAACAAAAGCAAACCCTATCTCCTATTCAAAAACAATATTAAAATCGAAAAGAACATAACAAAACTTCCAAGTAACCTTAAAGCAAACCTCATTAAATTCCGAACTGCTAACCACAAACTGCCTGTTGAAGTTCAAAGATGGTCTTACATTCATCATAACTTAATATACTGCCCCTTTTGCTTCCAGCTAGGATTAAGAGATTTAGGAGACGAATTTCATTACGTCCTTGTGTGCCCACACTTCACAGAACAAAGGCGTCAATTGATCCCATGATATTACTCCACACGCTCTAAATATCATCAAATACATTGAATGTATGCAGTGCAACAACCTTAACATGGCTAAACGCACAAGCTTGTTTACTCGTAAAAGTATGGATGCGTTCACAAACACACAATAATTAACTTATAATTATTAATACATACCTGCAATTAAAGGCAAATCCCGATTGGTAATCCCGCATGTGACTTTTTTCAGAGCACGTGCACAACTTTCCAATGTCATTCATAAACGCACTGCTTACACAAACCCAACTCTGATCTAAACGCGATCTCGATTTCGGCATGTAGGTCAGGTCAATTGGGTAAATCGATTGTTCTAAAATTAATTACATCACAGGCTGCATACCACTGATTCCATACTAAAGCAAACTAATTCGATCAAAATCCATCTCTTCGAGTCTATGAGGTGAAATTATCCAATGAACACACTTGTTATACGCAATTTAACTTCTATTATTGTTGTACGATTAAATTACTAAGTCTAACGTACATTATTATAGTGTTTGATTAGTTGCATGTGCTTTCAAATGCCTTGTAAATTCCGACTTCTATCACCTTATGGTTTTTCTAGATGCTTAACTGTAAACAATTTTATATTAATACATACATTGTTTATGCACTTCGACTATATTTCGTAAACAAAACGTATAACTAAAATTTCTTAAACACGTGTATAGTCTACCGAACTTCTAGCAGATTTAACCAATATGTGTACTATGTGTTGTATTTATATTAATTTGTTTTATTTCTTATAACCAGCAACCTTCGAATATTGCATCAATATTATGTCTTTGCCATATGCTGTTAATTGTTGATACTTTTGCCTATTTACTATCATTGGTTACATTTAATTAGATCTTTTTACTACATACATTTAATACTTATATCTGCCTTACTATTTTCGGACGAATATATTCTTAATTTGACTTTACTTATATCATAACGGTTAAATATTCGAATACAATTTTCGCGGAAAACGTCTATAAATAAAAAAGAATAATCAGTTTTAATTTGTATCACAGAAACAATATTCACTCAATACAAAGATATAATAAAAACATAAAAAATGTAACGCATAAATGTCCCCGGTACGAAATTTTTACAAAGATAAAGTTTGGTTATAGTATACAACTTTACGTATGTTATTGAAAACATTCTTTCAACTATGTATATCGAATAACATGTGATGGAACACATGCTCACGACCAATAGCGATGTTTATGCTTATGCCATGCTGTTATTATCATGTAACGTGACAGAAATAAAGATATTGTGTGTGTGTTTGTGAATAAATAATCAGCTTTATCGTGACATTAAATACATCTCAACGTTAATCCATTTCATGTGTTCAAATATTTATCAAAGTGTATTAGCCCTCCATTATCAGTTCATACTATACGTACTATTTTATTTCAGTACGCTGGGAACCAAACTGTGGTTTTACACACAAAGATATGTCATTGTTCGTAGCGAGGACATCACTGACAGCCGTTTAACCTTGTTATCGACAAAGCATTGAGTAATGGGAGTGTGTACGCTGCAATGTGAACAGGTAAGCCGTTTATGTGTTTGGTTAGTAAATTATACTAAAGGCAGATTATGTGTTTTTGTCTTATCACTTGTATATTCCGTATTTTTGAGTGGTTACATAAAATTGACTTATACTGAAAATAAAAGTAGGACCTGTTCTTAAATAAATTTTCTGTGGTGGTTTTCTGAATCATTCTATGAATTAAGGTTAAGACATGTTCTATTACTTTAATGTTAAGTTTAAATATTAATATAAGTGTAAACCTGATAACTATCTTGAACTATCCTTTATTCTAAAATTGATATATTACATATGCTTATTGCATCGTTTTCTATAAATCATCATTAACAATATCAGAAATATTGTACGAATAACTTTATTTTTTATTTCGGAAAGCTTTGTTGCAGTCTTTAAACTATGATTTATCTTTTCTTTTTTGGACAATTTATCAATTGCTGAAACTACACTTCTATGTAACTCTGTTTATATGAATATGATGTATTTCTTATTCTTAGAATGCTCCATGACCCATATATCTAAGAATAATAATTATCGAAACTTATGCTGAGAAAATTATGTAAAAAAATGTCTTATTTAATTGTCTTCAACGATAATCTAGTTTTAGGTCTAACACAAGTGTTTTTGCAACAACAACAGTTATGGTTAGCACATGTTAATACAATTATCATTACATCAAAGAATAATTATAAAATCTTAGACACAAATTATATAAGAAAGGTTCGGAAAACTACCCCTGGACAAACATGAACGGATTCCTGTACATACATGCTGATTAATTACAGGTCTATACATTACATGTAAGCACCTTGGTGTAAGTTTAGTTACTGGTTGATAAAGAATAACATTTGAACTGGTTAAGGATAGCACATTCTCTCTTTCATCGCAACTTTTCTTTCTGTATTGGTGTGCTGTTAGGTTTTATTTTTATTATTTAACTAAACTTGTGTATACAGAGATAGTTTAAACATATTTATTTCAAACAATGCACATTTGTTTACATAGAATTACAACAATTTTTATACTACGTACATGTTCAAATAGGATAGGAAAGAAAGACAATGTCTTATAGAGTTCTTCTCCCTATACAATAATAGTTTCATGTTGTCAACGAGCATACTGGGATGTTAATGATTTGAACAATAATAACATAATGATAAAAGAAAGAGAAACTCCGTGTATAGAGTTTCATGTGTGAATGTAGGAGATAGAGAGAGTAGTAGAGATTTGAGAAGAACAAAAAGAAGTTTTGAAAGGCTTGTTTTGTGAAAAGAAAGAAAAAGGGTTGAGAGTCGTTCAGTAGCATATTTACGAATCAAATCGCCTACTCTTGGTAATAAATTTGTGAAATGCATCAGCTATTTTAGTATTGATTAAGTAGTCACGAGTGTCGTCTCCATATAAAATAGTTTCAATGCAGGGGCCGGATTACATGGATATTGAGTTTATAAGTTCGCCGCGAATATGTACTTAATGAGTGCATTCAAGAAAGAAATGTGAGGTGGTTTCGTGAAGTCCGCATATAAATAACGGAGAGGTTATAATATTGGGTCTTAAGAGATGTGTACAGAGATGACTCGGGATTTCACGGGTCAATAATGGTATCTTCAATTGAATGTTGATATTAGATATTATTCGAGGCTTGTTAACCGATAACTGCCTCTACATTACCTAAGCACATAAATAATTTGTTATCTGTGGTTGCAGATACACTTTGGTTATCTCCACAGTTAGATAACGAGAATTCGGTTAATATTGAGTTACATGCACACTTAAAGATGTAAATCTGAAACACGGTTATCAGAGTTCTAACCTAATTCGTAATACTGATTTACCATTGTCAGTTTAGGAGTAATCAAATAAATCTAATCATATAGAATAATAATAAGAAATGTTTTGTTTTATTTATTTTAATATAGAAACACTTTTTTTCTTCTTTTAACTGCGGTTATCCAGGTTAGCTTTCAAGCACTTATCTGAAACTATCCTTTTTGCATTATTTACTCAAATACCGTTGATAAATTAATTTAAGTTCTTAATGAAATCGTGTTAAGAAGTACGAAACTCAAGCACTCAGAATTGTATGTTGTGATTTATTTCGTGAACTACCTGCTCTAGCCTAACCTAGTATGAATATGCGACACAAATAAATATGGTTATCGATGCCTATCACAGTTTGCACGTGTCCGGTTAATGTAATGAGTTAATAATATAAAAGCAGTAAACGATGATGATGTTTTGCATATAACAGATTCTGCATTATGTACTAGTCTTACGTTCATTTTTGTATACATGGTTTTTGTAGAATGGATAAGTGTCTAAATATTGTTAATTCAGTGTGATGACTCTCGTTAATATACCCCCACCCAGGTGCCCTATACCGTGGAGTTAATGGCGCAGCCTTTAAATCGCTAATCCCAAGGCAATAGAAGGCTGTTATATCTGAACGTTGAAAGCATTTCAGCATCTTGACTGTGTTTCAAACCAATTCAGCACATTAATAAAATGAAGAAACACCATACAATAATATTATCTTCACTCAATGTTCAAGTACAGATTAATTTAAATATTTTGATAATTGCAAAGATAAAACGATTAGTTTGACCTTCTGCATTGAATTGAAAAACAAATATTGTTTAAAAAAGGTCAACGTATGTATGTATTGGAACGATCATAAAATTATTTTACTCTGTATGCAGTCGATATATATGTAATGGCATAGGATAGTATAGGTGTACTTGTTAAATGATGCTGGTTTTGCAATATAAGATATAGAGGATATTTGTTCATGTGAGTGTAAGATCGTTTGTTATTTCACGAGTGATCATAGAAAATATATGTTCACGAGGGGCGCAGCCACGAGTGAAAATATTATTTTTCTATGATCACGAGTTTATTTGTATTCGAATATATATTTATATTTGTATTCGAATATTTAACCGTTATGATATAACAAACGATCTTACACTGACATGAACAAATTTTCTGTTTCTTTTATGCCCCTTTTTCAAGAAAATAATTAATTATAATTTCCCTTTCGCTGAAAAGTGACCCTCTCTCCCGTGGCGTGCCTCAATACATTGAAATGACGTCATTTTTGACGTCATTTGTTGACGAAATGAAGTCATTATTCCAGGGAAATTCTTCAGTTAAACTCTTTAACAATGTAAATAAACGGTAAAAAAAGCATAAAATTAAAAGAAAATATGTTGGATTCGGTGGATAATCGATTTTATTTTGCTCGTGATCATAGAAAAAAAAATAAACAAGGATATAAACAAGGGAAGTACATCTTGATATGATAATCTAAAAATAGAAAAA
>VMBQ01001815.1:150239-160987 GCA_007657795.1 Dreissena rostriformis | reverse complement strand
GCTATGTTTATCAGTTCACTTTTATTTTTGTGGACATTAAGATTCTAAATTTGGTTATCGTTGGCCATCTGCAATAGTAAGGTTTTAAGTATTTTCTTTTTATGTGAGAATATAAGGGACACGTATGGATAAAATGAACTTCGTTTTCAATTAAATGTGAATTTCAAATTTTGCAGTTTCTGTCTTTTCTATTTATATTATAATAACGCCCTTGTTCAATTTCCAGTTTGTGTGAAGATAGGCTGAATCTACTTATTGCTTATATTAATGAGGTTTTACCTAAGACTTAGAGACATGTCCATGTTAAAACAGCTAATATAATGGAATTACATGAAACAATCTTATAAGCTCATCAAACCATGCCTTCGTGAACGAGCTATATTAAATAATCATGATCAATAACCCATCCCTTCGCTGTATAAGACCATTTCAACGATAATGGATCGCTAGTTCTGCGATTCTTTCGTAAAGCAATTTCTTTAAGCTGAATATCACATTTGATTAACTCGTATGCATCGAAAATACATCAAATTTAGAAATATCAGGAAATATATGTATACATTTTATGACACTCTCGTGTTACAATTCCCAATAACATTTTTTTTCATCATACTAGTCATAACCATACTCTTAATTGTGAATGCACTATGATAGGTTCAATTTGTCTTATTACATTTTTACGTCGATGTATTATATTTTTTTATAGAATTTAATTACATACGGCTCCACACCCAAGGAGCGTTATAAATGGAAAGAAGTGTCTGCATAACAATATACTAATGTTGATATGGCAGATGGTTTCATTGAAAATACTGAAACTATACAAAACATTCCTTTTATATCTTAAGCATGATCCTAAAAAGGATGTTATTGAATTCACATTTAAACCACAAATAGAGGAGATGTGTAGGTTTCGCTCGATTGTCAACATTATTTCATCAGAGAAATTATCGCCAATGGATGATCAATAAATGTCTTTAAAACGACAATCAATGTTGAAATTAATACTGATGTCAATTTTATTATGAATACATTACAGAATAAACCTCATGTTCGATACTTTTATAACAAATCCGCGTAATAAACTTGAAAGATATAAGATAAATAGATATCCGACTATGACACTGTTCTTGGACAATGTGTTCTAAAGATCATCAGGATAATTGCAGAAACAAAGTAATCGTAATTATAATCTTAGGATTGGTAAGTATTAAAAGGCTTAATTCTACGCTGATAATAAAGGAGACATGTACGTTTTGACAAGGACCCTTAATATTGTGCTAAAAACAAATAGTTTTAAACCGAACTCCTAATAAAAAATAATAAAGACAAAACCGAATAATCTGACAAATTTACGTATAACGGGAGGATTTTCTAAAACGAATCATAAAAGCGATAGAATGATCTTTTTCAGTTATTATTTCAACGGAATAGTGTATGCAATATTTGTTCATTTTATTTATAGAGATGTGGCGTCGCTACTTTCGTCGGACCTCTATGCCGTTTTGGCGAAATGTACATACACTAAGCTGTAGTAAGCGTGAGAATAAATTAATTTCAAATGATGAAAGTATTCATTATTAATACATTATTATTTTAACCAATTTTATCATTCTTATATGATTGAAAAGAGATAAATAAGTTTTTTTTTATAGTCAAATTACTTTTCGAAAAACGCTTCCAATCGATTTCGCCCCTATCTTGAAATATGTGCCTTTGCAGATCGCAAAAGGATAACCGACACTTGTGGACACAATGGAATTTATTGCCATTTTGAGACTGGTGTGAAAACCTAGAAAGCCAAGAAGCGGAGATAGAAATTTCAACGCCATAGCAACGAATGACTTGAAGGAATCAATTGTCATCAGCCGCAGCAAATACTAAAGATGTCGATGATCATATATCGTTCGAATAAAATACTTAAAATGTTCTTTAACATACGTGTTATTATAGATTACTATTTGTCATAACATTTTCATGGAATAGTGAAAGTCTATGATATGAACTTGATGAAAATATGTCCTGAAATCCATACAAATATCCAGTAACTGACTAGTGAGCGACTTCAAAATGAAGTGATTATCGCCGGTAGCATGTTAACTAATATTGACCGAGGTGTTAGCCGAACTTATGCTTTAAATGTTTTCTATTTATACCCTTTATAATTATAAGATATACGTACTAATGTTTACGAGACGTATGTTTTTATATCATTTTATGTAGTTTGAATCTATGATACATCTATGTATTGCACGTTATACAGTTAGATAAAACTACAAGTAATCAAGATAAAACTGAGTCCTACTACTACCATTGGAGGGTGAAATGTTATCCAACAGTGTGCAATTTATAGTGGGGAAAATATTTACATTATCATTTACCGTCAAATAATACACTATAAAAACAGATCAGCACACACTTACACAATTCGTCAAACTGAGTGTAGGCGTCCTATCATCCATGTATAATGTCGAAAATATGAACTTTGTTATACATATACGTGGAAATTAAGATAAAACATTTCATGTTGGAATGTGTGTAAATGATCGAGAAGATCGATTAGCGCATGCTAGTGTTTGCCAACAAGACCTCAAACAAATAGACTGATAAATCTAATTAAGTCATAAATACGTTAATTTTGAACATATTTTTACAGGGGAGTAACCCATTTTCCACACACTTAATTGGTATAGAGGCGTTTAATGAAATTTGCATCAATATAAATTAAAATAATGTTATTCACAATTGTGTTACGTATTGAAAAATAAAATGAAACTAAGAGTTTTTGTTTATGAGTGTGTCAATTTAATTTATGAATAATATTCATTAACAGGTTATGTCGGTTGATGCTGTGTGGCTGTAATAATGTAATGCATGCAAAAATAGAAAAAATAAAATAAAAAATAAAATAATAATAATAATAATAATAATAATAATAATAATAAAAATAATAATAAAAATAAAAATAATAATAATAATAATAATAATAATAAGAAGAAGAAGAAGAAGAAGAAGAACAAGAAGAAGCATAATAATAATAATAATAATAATAATAATAATAATAATAATAATAATAATAATAATAATAATAATAATAATAATAATAATAATAATAATAATAATAATAATAATGTACAACAAAAAGGGATTCAATCGGCTCAAGTGCTTGCTTACTTGTGCAATAATACATAAAAGCAACATGCTCACGTTTTTCTTTTGCAGTTTTTGAACTGAAATATCATTCTTTTAATAATTACAGTTTACCTTCGTGATAGTTTCCCGGATGACTGACGTCATGCAGCTTCTGCGGAAGGAACGCGCCGCTGAGAACCACGTCACAGGCAGCAAGGTTGCTTATCAGCACGTTCGTGACTGACCTCAAGTGGCGGTACTTCGCCACGCAAATGATCACCAACACATTGCTCACCATGGCAAACGTCAACACCATGGTGACACCAAAGAAATAAATTATCAAAGGAATTTCCATGTCCACGAATTCCACGTATTACAATTGTTTTGAACGTGATACTACTTTTACACGATAACTATTATGTGTTTATTTATGAAAAATGTCTTTCACTTCTTTAACTTGCGACTCCTTCTGAAATGTCGCTATTCAATGTTCATTGTGTAATACGAGAATTTGGTTATATTCACAATAGTATTTACCGAACACCACGGATTATATCATCCGTAGAACTTCACAGACTGAATTAAAAGCATTTGGTTTAGTCTATACCCGAATATTGTATAAATAAAAATAACGATTTCCTCCAGTATAGATGCAAACATTCAATTCGTTGCGAATCAGACGGAATGCCGTCTTAGTAGCAATTCCTTGCTCTTATATGGTACACCTATTACGCATTTGTACGACACCTGACCGTTTTATAGAGAACCAATATCAAGCATTTTCTCGATACCAAACGACCGATTCGTTTTCACACAAACGCTTGCCAATCGCTGTCAGCTGCGCTATTCCATTTTAGCACAATATGTAACATATTTTACCATTTTAAGCATTCAAACATAATTATTGCTTCATCCCATACCTTGAAAGGCGGTGAAAACATTTTTCCGTTTCATGAGCAATATTATTATATAAAAGGACATTATAACATAAAAAAACCACATTGGTATAGATTAATACTTACTTGTTTCATTGAAAAAGCAAAAACCGTGTCACTGATTTTTAATTGGACAAATCTGTCTATACTTATCGCATTTTTGTCTCTCAATATGGATATTGAACTGTTTTGCTTTATCTACCGAAGCCCATTTTTGCACAGACCAAATCATGCATACATTAATTGTCATAAACAGCAAACAATGGAGATTGAGTTTCATATATGCCAGAGTGAAATTAACATTCGTCTCCATTTCATACGCCACATATTTATCTTTAAATCACTCCCTTGTTGTGAGTCTAAAATTCAAAGGGCATTTTAAAGTTAACTATGCTGTTGCAGATTATTTTACATCTTGTTTATGTTGATTTTAAATGTGGCGCGCTACCAAATGTTGCATAAATCCGATTAATGGTTTAACTTTATATCAAAATTTTTACGTACACTTTCAACAGTATATGCTCAGTTCATCGAAAAGAATAGTCTAGCTAGTAAGTAAAGAAATTCTTCAAAAACGGACGTTATGAAATCTCATTTTCTTGATCAATCATAACTATTTTGCCTTTTAAGGACACAACAACACAGCTCCCACTGGTAGCATACCATTAACAATTGTGGGCATATCATTAATACTTTAATCACATGCTATACCTTGTTTTCCATGTAATACAGACATTACGCATTATTTTTTATATTACACATGTGTAATACAACATTTTTAAGCGTTTTCATTGGCTACAGAATCAATAACTAACCAATCGCATGATTTATTTTGGTGAAATGACGTCGTCAACATGAAATAACGTCACGATAGTAAACAACTTTTAGATCTATCAGCAATCATCAATTAAGATGTATTTTATTTAGTTTAAAAGCATGTGATAAAAAAGATCTGACACTCGTTGTCATATCATACCATATTTTATTAAACTCGTCCAGGAAATTCGTTAGTAAGCTCGCCAAAGGCTCGCTTTCTAACAAAATGCCTGAACTTGTTTAATAAAATATGGTATGATATGACAACTCATGTCAGATCCTATATGTATCCATTTGGCAAAGCGTCGAAGATTTGCTGTGCAGCAGGAAAACGCCAATTAATCTACACGACGGTGTAACTGCTTAATATTTCGAAGCTGCCTTGATCTTAACATACAACAGAACGTATTGCAAACATCTGGTAAGGATAGGTCTGAACTTGAAACAGTTTTAAGCTCCGAAATGAATGTTCTAAGTGAATGGTTTATTTGTAATAAACTATCTTTACATTTGGGTAAGACTAAGTCTGTTTTGTTTGGTTCCAAAGCAAGGTTAAAGCCTGGACCAAATCTTAATGTTGTATGCAATGGTAATCCTATTGAAGCTAATGATAGGTTGAAGTTTTTGTACAGGAAGAGTAAGTTCCTTAACCCCCACTCTAAAATGTTACCGGTTACAACCCTCATTCAGTGTCATTTTGATTATGGTTGTTCAATTTGGTATAACAGCTTGTCTCAAGAACTTAGGAATAAATTACAGGTCACCCAGAACAGAATGATCAGGTTTGTGTTGGATCTTGATGCAAGGGCTCATATAGATCAAAGTCACTTTGTCAAGCTAAACTGGTTACCAGTCTCTAAAAGGGTTGATCAAATCATGTTGTGCCATGTATTCAAAATCTAAAGTGGTAGATCACCTGGTTACCTAAATGAGCATTTCATTCCACTTAGTTCAGTTCATAACTATCCCACTAGGTTAAGAGTGTTAGTTGGTGCTTCCAGTGATTCTTTCACAGACACCGGACGATTTTGTTTGCCCAATGTTTACAGTTTTGGTAAACGGTCATTTGTATATCAAGGTTGTTCTCTCTGGGATGAAATGCCACAACATATAAGACATGCTAAGAATCTCCTCAATTTCAAGTCTACCATCAAAACCCATCTGCTTGCTACTATTTAAGTTTTTTTTTGTTTTGTGTTTTCTGGTTTCATTTGTATTTTAGTAGTGCAAAGTAATTCAATGTAAATTCTGTGATTGTTACTTCATGTCTGTGATAATGATCTTTGAGATTAAATAAGTATTCAATGTTGCTCATTTATGTTTAATTAGTTATTGTTTAACTATATTAAACTATATTAAATGTATTAAGGACAACAACGGAAATAAGGATTTACTTCCTTTTTTGTGCTATCCTTGTATTTTAATGTTTGTAACATGGTTTAAATCTTTAGTACACATATATATATATATTTAACAATTATTTACCAATAATAGTATTATAATTTTACTGTCTCAAATTTTTATAATAAGTTATATAATTTGTTGAATTTTATAAACCTGTATCTCTGTATGCTTGATTTAACAACTTTGATGCTATTTTGAATGATATGTTTGCAATTTCTTATGCCATAAGCAGATACAACTTATTTAATGTGTAATATATGCTTTATGTACCATGTTTTACGAATTGTTAAAATATGAAAAAAATGAATGAATGAATGGATCTCTGAACACGATGGTGAAAATTGAAAAATGAATTTCTAATCAGGAGCAGCTATGTTGTGTGATTTTTTGCTGATTTGTTACTGTTACCTCAGCGCTTGAATACAAACATAATGTCGCCATGTCATCACGAAATTGACTTTAACCGGACTTTTTTAACGTGACGTCTTATATGTAGTTCGCAAGTGACACATACGTAAAGCGCATGGCAAACATGGTTTATTATTGTAAAATTTGCAATAAATTATGAAGCATTCTGTAATTTGTTTCTCTCCATGCTATTTCGTATATATTGAAAATGTACGAATGTTTTATTTTTTCAATATAAATGATAATAACATAATGCGTTTGTTTTGTTTTGGCTCTATAAAATAATGAGAAAAAAAACGCAAATTTGCTTGACCACAATATCAGGAAAGCATTTCATTGTAGTTAAAAAGAGGAGATGTATGCATTTAGACTTCATGTAGACTTCATGTCGATTTCATCTAATTGGTTTCTTGAATATTTTTTTAAACGCCCATGCACCTTACGACTGGAGACTCGAATCACCATTCAATCATGTGCTCACTCTTTTTGTGACGACCAAAGCTTTACTCAATGCGTGCATAAAGACATATGGTGGCACAATGTATTCACTATCACAAAGAATGCAAATGATTATAATATAAAAAAACACTGATTGTTCAATGATTCATTCTGAAGTCATAATATGATTAATGACATAACGATAAAATGAGAATAGCTCATTTATTTCATTTCAATAAAAACTTGGGAGAAATAACATAGTCTAACGTTAGCTTCTTCTGGTCAATTCATCATGCAATTAAACTTGGAACGGAGAAAAATGAAATAAAAAGACGTTTACTACGTATTGAATAAAAATGAATAAAAAAGTGTACACATATTTCTCTTATATAGTAAGTGTCCTTGTTCACAGACGCAATCAGTGCTCTAATATCTCGAACAAATTATTTTAAAATGTGTATGTAACCCAAGAGGGTTCGAAAAAAACTGGTTGAATACACAATTGAAAATCATCTGAATGAGGAGATACTGTGTAACTGTTGTAATATGTAATCAGTGAAAATTCATAAATTTCTGAGCATGGATATTACGTTTCCATTTCACTTTATTTTACGAAACACAAGACACAAATACGCCCTTTATATCGCCTTGTTACGAGTCATTTGCACCATTTGCGGACTTAGAATATTGTAATTCTTCGTATCTCCTTATCAGGAGCATGAGTTGGTAGCCCTTAATATGGACATAGCGAATGCTCAATATGACGTGTTATACTCTTATATGAACACGGCACTAAAACGTTATAATAGAATACAAAACATGCGCATACTGTAAGAAGTTTTTGTTAGTATTTTATTACTCATAAACGTCAACTGTGTTTATAAGATTGTGTATAAATTCATTGATAACAGAAAGTGAAAGTGAAATCCAACGCGATTTCACGACCACGTGACCATCACAATTAGTACAAGCAATACGTTCGCTCCACTGTGTGCGCGGTTCACAGATAATAAGAGATAAACTAGACAACATACAAGAGACAAATTTCGATTTTGGACCGTTTTATCTTATTCCGCATTCATTATTTGTGTCAGTTAATTGAGGACTTACAGTCAATTAACATTGAGGCCCATACATTACGTTTCCAAACTCATGCTGAATATCGCACTACATGTGTCCAAATAAATCTGATTTACATGTTTTCCAAAAACACTTACTAGATCATAATTTTATTTATCATTTTCACCACCGGCGTGATATTTGCGCATTTTTTAAGTAGATTTTATACAAATATTAGGATTTGTTCATTATATTTCCTGTCTTCATTTGTAAATGCGTGTTTGTAAAAATTCAGCTGTCATAAACTCTTATAAAGTTATTATTAAGGATAACATGTTTTGTTGTTAACTTCCTGGCAATACTGAATAGCTTGACAAACATTGATAGCGTTTCAAGGTTCTTCTGGGCCTCATGTTATCTATTTAAAATTTTAAAATGTACAATCAGTTTAAGGGATGAATCGAAAGTTGATGGGACGCAATGAAGGTAATTAAAATAGGTAAGCACGATTAATATATTTCATAAATTATTAATTTATTGTATAAAATAGTTCTGAAGAATAAATTATCGATGTTTGGCAGCCATTACACATTTTATACTTAACAATCCAGGTGCCACGTGCCAACACAAACTTTAACGCCAAAAACAGAATAACTCCACATTATTTTATTGTTTTAGACGATCTTTCTTTAAAAACATTATAATGTTCTGTTTCGGTGTGGTTTCTTTTCTATATAGTTTGGTATTTTTGTCAGGGCTGTTTCTCAGCATTAGTAGCCAGATGGCAATTGTCACTATGATAATATAAATATATTGCAGTAACTATGGAGCACTTTGGGTTAATTTGAAACAGTTCTTTCAGTTTTACTAACTGTTTGCTAGTTCTTTCATTCAATTTATACAACACAATAAATGTTAAATCCTTAATGAATATTACTATGCATTATATTTTTTGTGTTATATTTACGTTTATTATAAATTTACTGTATGAACTGTATTCTTATTTGTCATTTGTAATTTAAATTTATTTGCCATATTTTTTAAACGAAAACTAATTTGGTTTAATCATAGTAAAATGACCCAGATATATTCGATATGTTATCATTGTAATATCATTCCTTTAATCTGTTCTCGATTTGACAAATTTGCTATTATTAATTGTGTACTTTTAACTGTTGCATTATTTAATAATATTATACTTCATTCAATTTCTTATTGAAATATATTTATTACGATTTTATTCAGCTAATTTTATGTGATCTTATTTGAATGTTATCTACACCGCCTGTGATACTATTTTCGAAAGTTGCACTTTGTTTTGAATACTTTAGATTGCTTAAATTGTATGATAATATGAGTCGCGTTCTGAGAAAACTGGGCATAATGCATGTGCGTAAAGTGTCGTCCCAGATTAGCCTGTGAAGTCCGCACAGGCTAATCAAGGACGACACTTTCCGCTTTTAAGACATTTTTCGTTAAAATGAAATATCTTCTTAGCAAAAATCCAAGTGAGGCGGAAAGTGTCGTCCCAGATTAGCCTGTGCGGACTGCACAGGCTGATCTGGGACGACACTTTACGCACATGCATTATGCCCAGTTTTCTCAGAACACGACACATATATCTCTATAACTAACAGTAGTATTTTAATTTACTAAATATTTATTAACTGAAGCAATAAAATGTTCCTCGTCTAACATTGGGATCTGGACTATATATTGAAATTGACAGAAACATAATAAGTATCGATACTTATTACGTACCAAAATAGTGGATCAATTGAGAATAAGAATTGTTTGCAAAACTTGTATGCCACTCTTCCCCAACTTACATACGTTAAATGGTTTCAGTCCCCCAGTTAGACATCAGCTTTCTATACAAGTCATTACATGGGTAATGTTACTAGCTAAACAGATTTGTGTAACATCATGCCAAACTGGATTGTATGCTTGAACGCATTTACCGCCGTCAGTTCAAATATCTATGCAATATTTAGGGAATTTTGAGATGAGAATGTTTAAATATTTTATTACAATTGTAAGTCGCTGTGTGGGATTTTAAAGGGTTATTTTACTGTACTTTAAAAAAAAACATGGTAACAATTTGGATCATGTTTTAATCCATGTGACATGATCTTTGACCTGTTGACCTCGAAATAAATACGCGTCTGTCTTCATTCCATGTAACCAAGACTTCAAATTTTGATGATGGTAGGATAAAGCCTTCTCAATATCTCGTGCAAAAAAATAATAGTCTACGGACGTACCGACCGACCATCCGACTGACCGATCGAAGGTGCAAAACAAATATGAGTTGCGTTCTGAGAAAACTGGACAAAATGCATGTGCGTAAAGTGTCTTCCCAGATAAGCCTGTGCAGTCCGCACAGGCTAATCCGGGACGACAATTTCCGCCTAAACTGGATTTTCACTAAGAAGAGACATCATTTAAACGAAAAATTCCATAAAGGCGGAAATTGTCGTCCCTGATTAGCCTGTGCGGACTGCACAGGCTAATCTGGGATGACAATTTACGCACAAGCATTTTGCCCAGTTTTCT